>VXBP01004152.1:8426-89592 GCA_013400115.1 Rhinopomastus cyanomelas
TAAGGAAAGCAAGAGGACCGGAGAATCCTCAAACCTTGGATGTGAAAGACAGAGACTGGGTATTTTGAGAATACATGCAGCTGCATAGAGGGATGCAGGTGTGGGCGCTGAGAAACTCAGGCCATCCCGGACTGACATGCTTTCCTTCCCAGGTCTCTAAATTAGAAGAAGATCCAAGGCCCGAACTGGAGTGGTTTCCCATTCTATTTTCTCAGGTTCTGTGAGGGCATTAATGACACAGTGTGTATGCACCAACTTGCATAACCTTTTCTGTATATAGTTAGTGTTAATAAACCTTTCTGGAGTTTCCCTAAGCCATTGATTGTCTGGTGAATTTTATCCGAGATGCGACTGAGACCTCACTGCTTTGCTTTCCTTTCTTTGATATTGAATTGTGGTCCTGAACCCACCACAGTGAGTCAGAAGAAGTCTGTTACCTATGCTGCACCTCTGTAGCTTAGAGAGCTAAAACTCAGATTCCTAGAGAAAGTTGGCATTGCCTATGACTTTGTAATCTCTTTTCTCTTCTTTGTGCTGAACGCACAGACCTTCTTTACCGCCAGCCGGAGCAGACAAAGTTGCTGGCAGACTGAAGAGGCAGAATGCAATATGATTTGAGGCAAATAAAATACTCCGTTATTAGATCCTGGTGTTACTGGGCAGATTTTTTGTTTTGTTTTGTTTGGAGTGATAACTCAAATCAAGTGAGTAGATACAAGAAACCTCCTTTCTTCATTACTTTGATTACTTTGGAGCTGGATCATTACTAGTAGCTTCAATTATTGCATTTTTTTTTTTTTTGAGTTAATGAAAAGCACATTACCTAATAACATTTATATTTCATTAACTATACTTTGAAAACCATTATCCCTTTCCTGTAAATATATTTTAGGCTTGGATGTTGACAATGAGTAGGAATATTGCACCAAGTCTTTTGATGTGAGCAATAAATACAGAAGATATTCTAACAGCTTCCTGCTAGTAGAATAGGATTCAGAGGCTGCTTCCATCATTTAGAATAAGGGTCAAGGAAGGTGGTTTTACAGGCAGAGGGTAAGGTTAGCAGGGCTTGCACTGGTTCTTAGGTCTTCTGAGAATATTTTCAACAATTTTGGACCAGCTTGCTGTTGTGATTCATCCAACAAAGAGCCATTATTCATCTGGCAACAGGCAGCATTTGGCTTGCAACGATGGTATTCTTCTTGAGGAGTCTTAGGCTTTGTTTTACTTTTTCTTGATTTTTTTGCTATTTTGTTTTTTCTCAACTCTGAAAGGTGACCTGGCATCTTGATCATGATGGGAAATTCTTCTGAGTGAAAAGCTATGCTGAGTGAACTTACAGGATTTATGGTAAATGACAAAGATTTCTGCTGGATTTCAGACTTGACTGTAGCTTCTGTAGGTTTATCTACTTCCAAAACTATGTTATTGCATTCCTAAATGCATCCAGGGAATGGGCAATCAGGCTATTTACGGCAAAACATATCGGAGCATCCTAGCAAACCTTTTCTTCATCCATATTACCAAACATTCCTCAGTAGCCAGCTTAAAAAATGGATGAGTTGTGATTAACCCTTTGTCAAATAGATGAGAACATGAATTTTTGCAAAGTGCCTCACAGGGTATTCTTAATTTTAATCCTCATCATTTGTGATTTATCATCACAAAACAGCAGATGAATGTAGTGAGGGCGATACAGCTCTGTAGTATGAAGGTTAAAGAGAACTCTGTATCATTAGCAAACTTATTCAAATTTGAGTCTGTAGTGTCTCATCAGTTCTCCAAACAGTCAGGGATGAATGATCTTTGTGAATATCTCTGAGGTGCCTAAGATGTTAATTCATACTTCTCTTCATTAGGTGTGCTTGCTTTGCAAGGATTAAGTGTGAGTTACCAAGTGAATAACTGAATCCTTATACAAGCAACTACAAGCAAACCAGAAGCACGCAGCAGCTCAGGCTATGAAAGCTGATGGAGCAGAATGCTGAACAAAATATGAAGTACCTCCTTAGATGGCACACTTCTGACTCATGCTGGAAACACTGAATGATGCAGAGATCCCAGAAATATAAGAATGACTATTAATTTTGTATTGATGGCATCGAAAATAGCATATCTAGTCTGTTTTTCGTTCTTATTGTGGCATGTACAGCTTCAAATTTGTAGTTATATAAGCTTTAAAAGCACTTCTCTGAAATTGCTGAGGAATAGAAAGAGTAGTAGCTAGCCAAGCCGATTGTCTTTCAACGGGGATTCAGCTCAGCCTCTATAATTCCCATTGAAAGAGGAAATGAGGATTTTTTAGTGTGGGAAATGTCCAGTAGAAGAACTAAATGACTAATATTTTTGTATAACTTTTTATATGCTGGTTTTATTATATTTGTGCTAAAAGTAGCAATTACTTGTTTTGAAACTCCAGAGAGGTTTGTCAGAATTTGTCTAATAAGCATCAATAAACATTTCTTCGCAGTGTTTTGTAGAAGAACTGAACAACACTGAATTCCTTGGGAGGAGTAGTCATTTAGGATGTAGAAGAGAAATAAAAGAGAATATTGCATAGCTTTAATCCTTTTATTTCTTTGCCATAGTTGACTTGCTTGAGACATCATGTAAAAAAAATAAGCTACTGCAAGATTTATTGGCTGTCTCCATGGTTTTTTTTTTTTTCAGCGTGCTTACTTGAACTGTGGAATGAGGAAAATGAGAAATATTTTCATAGGGTTTTGGTATTTTCTGGGGGCCATTGAAGCTGTTTAGTGCAGCTGGAAAGAGAATAGCAATGCGTAGGGTCCTCAATGGAGAAAGGGTCCAAACATAGGGTGGAAGTTTTCCTACGACTGTTAGAACTTTGTGTCACAGGTTACAACTAATATATCAGCCAATCTTGCTGCTGGGAAAATCTCTCAATAAAGCAGATGTGTTTCTGAAAGGAAGAAAACTCATTTTTGATGATTTTTTGTGAAAACTAATTTTGTTGAAAAATTCTCAGCCAGGCTTCTGTCTACAGTCTACAGACTCCAGAGATGTGCTGGAGAAAGTGCAAGCTGAGGTTTGCCTCTAGGACTGGGGTTTTACAAGTAGCTTGGGGAATACATAGTCCATCATTTTAAGAACATCTCATTAAGATATCATAAACCAGGCAAACTCATTTTACTAGCTGTTCTGTAGTCTCCTGACATTGACAAATGGAAGCTGAATGCTTGTTTGTGGATACTTGTGAACTGAGATGTCTGTGATCAAGTTCTTGCCTGAACACAAATTTGCTGAGTACAGGACCAGAGGCTTAGAAACTACCTCGGAGGTTTTTTTGTCTGAAAGAACAGGAATTATTAAAGTTACGAGTGACAGGCCTCAAAGCCATCCTAGATTGAGACAAGTATTTTCCAAAGTCTAGACGCAATGTTGGTGTAGGTGGTCCTGCTGTCGCAAGGGGATTGGACTAGATGATCAGGGAGGTCGTGGAGTCTCCTTCTCTGGGGACTTTCAAGGCCCGCCTGGATGCTTTCCTCTGTGATCTGTGTTGGATAGTTTTGTCCTGCTGCGGCAGGGGGGTTGGACTCGATGATCTCTTGGGTCCCTTCCAACCCCTAACATCCTATGATCCTATGATCCTATGATCTCTTGAGGTCCCTTCCAATCCCTATTGATTCTTTGATTCTGTGATTCTGTGATTCTATGTGTGTATCTGATTACCATGCTGCACTTTGCTTTTAAAGTGGGAAACATGAAGAAAAAGCTAAATTCGTAACCTTACCTGTCTACAAGTCCCCCTAAGTGTCGTGGGATGAAGTCATAAACTAGAGAGCACCGTTGGCATGTGAATGTAGTGGCACAGCAGTAGTGTAGAGTGGTGTTGTGGGTCCTTATCTGGATCCCCACATATATCACCTGGGTCACCACTAATGTCATGGGTTAGAGACCCTGACTCTATTTCAACCAAGAGCTTTTAGCTGAAGAGTCAGACACAAAGGGAGGGTTTAACAAACCCATTGACAAATCTGCAGTCAGTGAAACAACTGACTCAATTTGGAGAAGAAAGACACTGAGACATTTTAATTCATTCCCCCTCACACACACATCAGAAGAAACCAACCCCACAAGACTTAGACACAGACATACACAGCTTGGTCACACTCTTTTACACTGTACTGAGATGAATGTCCTGAATATCTTTATTATTATCTTCATTGTAACTTCTCTGAAATCACGACTGTCATCCGACTTCAGTCTTGATCCTCATAAGTCTTGAAGGTTCAGAATTTTCACAGTCTCTCCAGATCCAGATGAATCTTCCCACTTACCATAAATTTTCTTCACCTTGAGGAGTGGTAGCATTCTCAGAAGTGATAACATTCTCTCTCAGCAGCAGCAATGCAGCTCCCCAAGATGGAGAGAAGTAAAGAAGGCAGAAGTCACAGAGTGGGGAGAAGAAGGGGCAAGTAGAGGAACAGCCAGTTTTCAAGTTTTGAAACCAAACTTTAAACTCTTCTGTAGAAAACACACAAGTTAAACTCACAAATTCTTCTCAGTTTTAAAGCAGAACAGTGAAGAATTTGTGGGTGTAATAGCATGGATAACCAGCTTGTGAATTGCCGCCAGTCATTTGTGGTTTTTTTTAAAATGAGAATAGTTGTTTAATCCACAATGTGAATCATAAATAACAAGGAACTAAGGAAGCAATTTGTTTCATTCTTTTGGCCATTTGTGCATCAGAAAAGCCAATATAGAAAATCACCATGACTTGTGCACTGTGTCATGCTTTAGGTTTTTTTGTTTTTTGGTTTTTTCAAAGCACTGTCAAAGACTGCTTATTTACAGATATATCCTCTAACAAGAAGAGGATATAAAAGCAGAGAGATGTTTGAACCTCTGCTCTCCAGTGATGGCATCTCCATCACATCTCCGGGGATGTGATTCTTCCAGTGAATGATTGCTCGTATTGTAAAACAATCATTTCTTATATCAAGACGTAGCTGCTCGTGGTGCAACGTGTACCCATTGACCCTTGCCTTCTCCATGTTGCTTCTTATGAAAAGAGAGTCTCATTTCTCTTGTGCTTGCCCTGGAAAACCAGTTGTTCCTGAGTTTCTTCTCTTGTGTCAAAAGACAGGAGTGTCTATCCCTTTTATTAGCAGACATACGTCAGTAGACAAACAAACTCAGGATTGGTGCTCAGTGCATTTGTGACATTAAGTGATTGGTCCCCAGACCACACATGCCTGATTCCCCTGTATACTTATGTGAGAAACTATGCAAAGAATTTAGCTAAGATAACAGGTTTTATTAGCTGCGCCACACGTTAACCCCCGGAACCAATTACAAGAAGTTCTTCCAGCCGCACACTTCTGGGACATGGTGTGCCAGTATCCCGCATGCTTAGGGAGGAACATTCTTAAGGAAGAACTAAAATATTCCCATATTTGCTTCACACCGGGATAGAAAAAATCACCTGGTTAAGATTTAAGGTGCAAACATCCAGTAACTAACTCTATTATCAGTGGAAACTAAAGTTACAGGTGCCACAAATTACTTTAAGCTCTATTGGACTGGTTTTTCAAGCTTGTATCAGTATTAAAGCTTCTCATTACAATTGAAATTATGTTAATGTCGCATATTAAATTATAATTCATATAACTTAAAACATTAAAGTATTATTCAAAGACTGTTGATTTAGTAGAACATGTTCCCATAGAAACGAGGAGCAGAAGATTCAATTTTTTCAGGACTTATGGCAAAGTAATTCTTCTGTTATGCACGCGTAATGCTCTTACATCTGTGTTTCACAAGAACATCACAAAAATCAATAAGCAACTGAATGTAGAGTATCTCCTTTATTTCTTACATGGAGCTTTAACAGCATTTGTTGTAAAAAAAGAAAACAAAGCAAAACAAACCCAAAGTAAATCTCTTTGTATGCCAAGAAGATCCACAGAGTTTTTCTAGGTATTGATCTTCAGCAGCAATGATTCTCAAGGACTGAAGAAGTACATACAGGGATTTTTTTTTTTTTGAAGGCCAAGGGAAAAAAACCCACGAAAACAAAACAAAAAAAACCAAACCCAAAAAAACCATGGAAGAAATAGGTGGCTAAACAGCTTAATCTAGATTGCCAGCAGTACACACAGCTTTCATCTTATGGAAATGCTCTAGGCTCTTGTTTGTGAAACTTCATGATTTATTTAGAGTTTTAATTAAAGAAAATAAGCTATTGGAACAGCATCCTAGCAGTACCTAGCATCTGCCAGCTGTGGCTAATGATTTTTGCAGCTTCATCTGCAAACACACCATTAAAGAAGCTAACTGGAACAACGGAAGCAAATGAGTGAGGAAAAACAAATCTTGCCTGCAGCTATCACTAATATAATAGTCAGAATAAAGGTGAATAAAATAGATAGTATCTGCAAAATGTTGTAGCCTCAGAGCTCAATCTCAAGTCCTCATGAACATGCGAAACATTTTGGCCATGTTAAGAAAGTTGTTACTATCTTAACGGGTTTTTTACAGAATTTGCATTCGTTCTGTTTTCCAAAGAACAGAAAAACCAGACACTTTAATGTTTAATGCTATAAGACACTTGAATTTTTCTTTAATCATACTGCTCATTTGGTCTCTCTCTGTAGTTCTTTAAAAACTAATGCTTTGCATTTGGTTTGGGTTTAACTGTGCAAGCTGCAAATTAAGAACAACTACTGGGTACAGAGGGGCTTCATGGTAGGAAGCGGATATTGATGAGGAATACAGAGGGAAAATGTGGTGTCCTTGATCGATCCAGTTGATCAGGTCCAAGATGAGATTAGCTAATTCATTTAGTTAATGTGTTAATGGACTGAAACAAAAACAAACATGGAGGGTTCAAAACCACTTATACAGTCACAGGCAAAAACAAAGACTAAAAGCTCCATCTGGGGAAAAAACAAGAAGACATAATTAATTAACACAACACAAAAATCCCAGCACAAAGACATACAAAGATGAATCACATGTTCTTACTCAGCTGGACTGATCTGCTACTTCTACCTCCTCAGGGAAAATAAACCTTCAGCAGTTCTTTTCCTTGTGGGAATATCATGTCATCTTTTAGTCTGTGCATATGTTCCGTAGTGTCAAGGGGTCTTTAAGGGCCAGCTCTTCACTTCATGTATCTAAGCCAGTCTTCCATTTCCAGCATGCTAATTCTTCAGGCTGTGAAGGGTTGAAAACTCAATCGCGGGTGAAAACTCAATTACAGGTGAAACCTTTCCTTTACTGACCTCTGAGGTTCCAAAGTCCCATTTGCTCTCTAATTGCCACATTCCAGCTGCAGTATCCAGTCCAGTATTATGTACCTTCTCTCCAAAAAACAACCAGACAAGAACTAAACTCCCAAAAGAAGCAGGAAACAAGAAGCCCCAAACTAGTCATACCGGTTCACAGAGTTGCCTGTTGGAAAAACTGAAACTTGAGCTTGGAATTCAAAGCTGCTTTTAGACTACACCATGTAGTTCTAATTTCCCTGCTCTATGGCATCTTCTTCTTTTTGATTTCAAATAAGTGAAGCATTGCAGCAAACTGGGTCCAATCAAGATTCTCTTGAAAGTGCTTCTTTTGGAATGTAGCCCAACATCCAGCAAATTCTAGAATTTTCCTTGTGGGAAAAAACCCCCAGACTGCTATACTGTTGGCTAAAACACTGTTTCAGATTTGTTGTAGATGGACAAGAACTATTAAGTATTGCCACCCTTTCTCTGCCATTGTTTTACTGCATTAGAGCACAGTAATACCTCAATCTATGAGACAGGTCCTGAAATGTAGGTTTGATTCCTTCAGACCAGTCTGTGTGTCGGGGCAAGCACCTCAAGTAAATGATCAGGCACAATAAAATGGCATTGAGTGTATGCAACAGCAGCTGAGCTCCTTCAGATAGTCAAGCTTGTTGAAAATAAATTGAAACCCCCCAGAGGTCAGGTATTATATACTTTAGAGTTGAAGAAGGCTTTAAAAAGTTGGTTAGAATAACAGCTTCATTTGACACAGAACATTTTACTGAGAAAGTTCTTGCTCTAGCTGAATCATTATAAAGCTTGACACCTACGTTGTCTTAAAAAATACCCCCCTGCTGCAACCTCAAGTCATTCTGTAGCGTGGTGTATTTAATGAATGTATTAAACTTGTGGGTTATAAGACACCATGTAGAGTACTGATAGAAATAAAAGAAACATGCTGAGTTTTTCATCCTCTGTACCTTTCCAGCAGTAGGAAAGTTTATGGTCGCTGAAAATGACTCTATAGAAAAAGAAATTGCTTTTTTTGGAAAATGAACCAACTCCTTAGGGAATTTGGACTCTTTAACTGGCAAATATGAGGTTTATTCCAATTCTAAGAACAGTTTAGCATTTTTTTTTCTATTGTTGTGGAAGAAAATATATCTGCATAATAAATGTTCTTGCAGTTAATACAATCCCTTCACACCAGGCATCTTAGTTAGCACGCACTGGTTTTCACTCTATTGTCTGGCTGGCAGGCTTTAGCTGCTTTTTCTAATTCTGCAAGAACCTATCACTCCTTTTACAGCTGAAGTGAGAAATCCCTAGGTGTTCTTTTGATTGCCAACCCATTGTCTACACATGCACTTCACCAAAATGCTGTAATTTAGTGTATTTTTTCATGTCCCACATCTTCTCAGTGTGTTACCTTTAAAACCCATAGGTATCATAGAACTGATTTACTGAGAAGTACTGAGGTTTTGGAAGCATCCTCTAACGAGATGCTTCTGGCAGGGGGACTGGGCTAGATGATCTTTCGAGGTCCCTTCCAATCCCTAACGATTCTATGATTCTATTCTATGATTCATAAATTGCTGCATACGGAAAAATTCAGAAAATTAATTTGAACTTGTATGAGATCTTAAAAGACTTAAAATATTCTGTATGGATTTGCAGGAAAGCCATGGACTTGCATTGCCTCATGCAACACTACCGAGAACTTTCAGACAGACAAGGGAAAAAGTAACTTGGACTCAGCTCAGAAGAAATCTGTGTTTCTTCTTACTTCCTATCTTGCAATTCGTTAAAGCTTTATTTGGGAAGCTGATCTCAAACATACTCAGACTAAGCAGTTTTAAGGCACACTGAGGTAGAAGAAGCAGTCAGAGCTTCAAATGTATCCATAGGCTCAAGGCAAAAATCTCAGATTTATCTGTGTAAAATTAGTCATTTCATTCCGTAATAGGAGGTTGAAGATATTTGGTCGTGGGTTTAAGTATCTGCATTATCTGCAAAACTGAACAGGGATTTCGGATGCTCTTGATTATCGCCAGTCATAGGTGCAGCTGCTCTGACAAGAACAACTGTCAAAACACGCATTTTGATATTTAAATTTAGACAGCTAAATGCAATTTTATTTTGGTTTATTTTTTCTCTATATGAATGCTATGTATTTGGAGAAATCATATTTGTTCACGTATTCCTGCATCAAAATCTCCTTCAGCATATAAGGAGTTAACCTTTCTCTCTGCTGTGGGAATGTTTTGGTGGTTTTATTCTTCTCTGGCACACAGCAGCGGCCAGCAGTAGGAAGTGGAATGAGCAGCGGGACGGAGGTGGAGGCCGTGGGGGAGACAAGCTGAGTAGGCCAGACAAATTTTGGGGTCCTTAAATGGGAAGAAGTTCTTCCTCTCCCCCTCTTCTTGGCACCTCCTTCCTTTTTGTGCGTATTTGTGGCTGGGTCTCAGGTTTTTTGGCCTGTAGCATATCGCAGCTCTCTGTCTTCTTTGCTTGGCCTCCCCTTCCCTTCTCCCCGCTGTCTTTCTCTCTGTCTGTTCCCCGGCCAGGCACAGGAAAATGCTTAATTCCTCATGAAAAGAGGAATAAGCACTACCTAATATACCTCCCTCTCTTTCCTTTTTATCCCCTTGTCCATGGCTTTTAGAGTTTGTTTGAGTCAAGGGTAGCAGGCCTGGGCAGGGGGAGGGGTTGACTCGAGTGGGTGAGTAAAACACTTCCTTATTTTTTTTTCCCCTTCCTCTTTTTTCCTCTTTTTTGTTCTTCTTTGCATTTAATAAAATTTCTGATAATGTTCAATAAAGTTTAATATTTTTAGTTCCAGTTTCTGTGTGTTTACTTTATAACTTTTCCCCCTGGGGTGGGAGGAAAGAGATTTTCTTCTACGCGGTTGGGCAGAATATAATTTTCTTTGGGCTACCCTGATGCTAAACTGTGACAATGAAACAACTCTCAGCCAGACAATCCGGTGCATCCAAATCCTGGCTGGGTCCTGCCTACTACTTCTCAGCAAAAATGTTTAGGGTGGTAAGATTTATTGATGTCAGCCTTGTGAAACGAGTGCAGACACAGAAAACATGTCTGATTCTTTGCTATTATGACATTTGTTTGAGTTGTTTTCCAGGCACGGATTAATGAGCTGGAAATGGGTTATTTTTTATATTAGACAAATTGGAGGGGGCAAAGAATCTGTCTTCACTGCAAGAACATACTTGAAAATGAATTATTATGAGGCAATACAAATCTCTTTCCATATAAATTTTTCAGACTAATGCATTTGTTTTAAATCTTGAAAATACTTTTAGCTGATCAGCTCTAGTTAGATAGATGTCTTAATTTCATACATATGGATTTTGGTATTTATATAGTCCAAGCTATATGTTGAGAGTCCATGCCAGATTCTTTGACCTGTCTGCTGTTTTATAAGGAAGCATAATCTATTTTCCTTAAAAAATGAGTTCCCTGCCAGAGTTGTTCACAACTGTCTTTTGCTGTTGTGGAAGTGGTAGTCGTCATAGTCAGATCCTTGTTGACTCCAAATGAGTTATCTTAGAGGGTTACAGAATATGCTACATGGTTTGTTACTGGTAATTTCATAGATACAAATTTAATAGTTACTAGTCAGGTGATACCCAACTGCAAACCAGCAAGGAAGATGGTTCTAGGAACTATGAAATAAATGTAAGCTAAAAGTAGCCAAACTACAGCACAGATAGTAATAGGATCACAGAATCATTAAGGTTAGAAGAGACCTTCAAGCTCATCCAGTCCAACCATCAACCCCAACCTCACCCTGCCCACTAAACACTGTTCCCCAGGGCTACATCTACTCTTTTTTTTAACCCCTGCAGGGATGGCTATTCTACCCCATCCCTGGGCAGCCTGTTCCAGTCCCTGACTGCTCTGTCAGGGAAGACATTTTTCCTGATGTCCAGTCTAAACCTCTCCTGGCAAGGTGTTTTTTGGGGAACTCTATTTTGACTTTTAAAAAATGAAATCTAAACCCACTGAAAATCAGTCTTGCACTTCTGTGGGTAGAGAGTCCCTTGACTTTATATTGGAAAGAACCAGGGCCTGTCTTTCCTCCAGCACAGGATGAGATTTCTGACTGTTTTTAGAACAGTGGGGTAAATGCAACAGGTTCTGATTTTCCTGTGGGCTCATAGGGCCAATCCTGGCAATGCTGTACTGTGTGTTAGCACACAATTTCATTCCAGAAAAATTAATGCAATGCATAGCTGTACCAGTAGTTACAACCCAATGTCCCAGCATGTAGAATTTTTAATTAGATAGAGTGCAGTGCTGTTATCTCTCCCGACATCAAACCACACCACTGAATGCAACTAGTTGAAAGATAAATTCTTTGTTTCAAATCTAAATATAGGCAAATATGTTTACCCAATCCATTGATGCTTCAAGTTTTAAATTTTGTCTTATATATGGAACTCCATCCATGCCCTCTACTCCCTTTTTCTTTTGTTTGATATAAAGAACACATAGAGAATCCATTTGGATTTTTGGTCAAGGCGGCGGAGAATCTGACATCTAGGGTTTTTGCATTTTGCATTTGCGTTGCTTCACAAATGTAGGAGCAGTGGGCAGAACCAAAGACATCCACAAGAAATGATGAAACTGCTCTGGTGGGTGTCTTTTTAACTTGACAATTTCTTCTGCTGATGTGAATACCACAGATGAATATGGCATATGGACAGGGCTAGAAGGAAGTATTATTTGCATTAAAGCTGCCATCAGTGTTTTGTTCACAAAGAACTAGCTAATTATTTGTCTTCTCCTTTGCTCTGCTGACATACAAATTTCAAGGGGGCAGAACTTGGGCCAGATGTGTTTGTTTTAAGGCCTATTATATTAAACACTGTTTTCTTTTGTGTAAAACTTACCATAAATTATCATTGCTGAAGGCATTAGAACTACAGAACACCAGAGGAAAAACAGAGAGCAAAATGTTTCCTTTAGAAGTCATCTCCTGCTTTGTCAAGTATCCTGACCTTAGGTCACACTTCAAAGCTTACAGATTTTTAGGGTATTTTAAAGATGTACTAAGAATTGTAACTGGTCCAGAACAGAGTTGGCTATTTCTAGGTTTCGACTGAAGACTGTCTTTGCATCATCTTATACTGACGTGACTGAACCTCTAAAATGTTATCCAGTGATGCTTAGGACATTCAGTTGCTATAGCAAGCTTGGAAACAAGATAGCTTAATTCCACTGTTAGGCAGTCAATTCCTAACTGTTAATTCAGTTAGGCAGTAGAAACTTGCTGAATACTTGTATTTAATATACATTGACCAATGGACAATAAGTGCTAAACAAAAAGACTCCTGGAGTGTTCTCTTTATTTTTTATCTAATTTTTTTACCTGAGTCGTGTCCTGAAATTTCCAGAGGACAGAAAAAGGGAAGCAAGCTAGTCTTAAACACCAGCGTGTCTTGTATGCTGGAGAAAAGGCAAAGTAGTAACCCATTAGGATGAGTAGATGCAAAGTGTCTGCCCAGATGAATAAGAACACACATAGAAGTTTAAACTGCGTGTCTCCTCCTTCCATCATCTTGTTCCATGAATATATTATCTATTCCCTTGTTTCAGTGACGCTGATTGGAATAGAATGACAGTGCCAGTGTTCAGGGCAAACTTTCTCCAATTTGCAGCTAATCATTTTGGTAATGTGTGTGTTAAATTATCTCCATAAACATCTGAAAATGCAGTTTAATGGATTCTCACTCATACGCTTGAACATAAACTATTACAAAGATTCCATATCACTACAGACAATTAACTTACCCTTATTTAAGATTTATTTTTGCATGGCCATATATTCCCCCTGGGTTTTGACCAGATGTTTAAAATGAAGACTGTAATTTTAGCTTTTGTAGCAAATGTATGGCTCAGTGGTAATGGATTTGACTCTTTCCAGCAAGTATCACAAATGCTGCAATTTTGTGGTCAGTTTAAGGAAAAAGAAGTACTTCGCAAATTGGTAAAAACCAGTCTGCATCTCATGTTCCTCTGGAGCCAACTGCATAAGTAATGGAATCAGCTGCTGGACTTTTAACCCATGGGGAGCACATTAATAAAATAACTGCAATCCTACAGCCTGGCGGAGTTTGGGAAGAACTGATTTTTTTTAGACTCCCTGAAGCACAAGACTTTCAGGCAGCGTGTTGGGTTAAGAGTGAATGAGTCCAGCATTAGAGCTTGTAATGGAGAGGCAAGATACCTGGGATCTATTTGCAGCTCTGTCATTGATTTCTAGCAGGATCAAAGATTCGTTCAAGTGCTTGAAACTCATTCCTTTTTTTTTTTCATTATCCATCTCCAGCAAGATCTATGTAATAAACATTAGTTTCTGCAGTGCCCATGCCACTACATTTACGTGCCTGTGAATCGAAGGCACTTAACGATGCAGTCTCCTGAGCTGCATCTTCTTTCTTTGCCAAAACCTAATGCTACTTAACAAACAACTTATCATCTCGAATACTCACAACAAACCTGTTACCCAGATACAGCAATGTGTAAGCAAAAATTTGCTGTAACTACATGAGAGTTATATGTTTTTGTTAATCTCTGCAGGATTCTACTTAATTTCTTGGTCGTTTTCAAACATCGGTGTCATAGGTTAAAAAACCAGAACAAAATTAAGCAATTAATTTTGTTAATATGCTAATGGGCCAAACCAAAAACAATACAGGGAAGGCTTAGAAAATCAATTATTAGTTACAGGCAAAACAAAACTACCTCAATTTGCAGAAAACCCAAGGCATTTAATTCATCCCACTTAAAGACCAATATAAAGAATTCACATCACATTAAAAAGCCACAGGAAGACATACAAGCAACAACATACAGACATTAATCAGAAGTTCTTTTCATAACTCAGACGAACTGCAAACGTCCAGCCCCTCAAAGAGAAGAGACTTCCAGCCATTCCTGGTCATGTGGAAATTCATGTGAATGTCCCTCAGTACCAGTGGACATTTAAAGTCCATTTCTCTGTTCCATGTGCTTCCACACCAGTCTTCCATTTCCAAAATGCTGGTATCTGTGACCATGAATGAGAGGATAAGTCTCTCAATTTCAGAAAACCTTCTTTCCTCTGACGCCCAAGGTAACAGTCCTTCTAGTCACAACATTTTCCAGGGCAAGATGGCTGTCACATGTAGCTCAGACACGTGGTCTCCCTCCCAAACACAGACCAGAACTGAAGGTAAAATCGAAGGAGAAGAAAGCGGAGCTGGAAACCCCAAACCAAACCTCCAAACCCCTTCTGCTGGCTCAAACCCTCTCCATTCTCAGAAGATGCGTAAATTAAGCTGACAGTTTTGGCTTGCAGTTTCCAGGTCAAACCACCAAATCTCTCAAACCATCGCACTCAATCTTACTTAATGTTTCTCCAGTGACTATATCAGGGTAAGACCTTACTTGTGTCAGAGTTTTGAACCTCAGGTATTTTATCAAGGTGACAAGCTTCTGGTATTTTCATGGAAAAGGAAGATGCATACTCAGCATTTTTGTTGCCAGAAGCAGCAGCATATTCTGATATAGAATCATAGAATCATTAGGGATTGGAAGGGACCTCAAAGATCATCCAGTCCAATCCCCCTGCCAAAGCAGGATCACCCAGACCAAGTCACACAGTCAGTCAGGGTTAGAAGGGACCACAGGACCACCCACTTCCAACTCCCCTGCCACAGTCAGGGACACCCCACCCTACATCAGCCTGGCCAGAGCTTCATGCAGCCCGGCCTTAAACATCTCCAAGGACCGGGCCCCAACCACCTCCCTGGGCAACCCATTCCAGGCTCTCACCACTCTCACGGTGAAGAACTTCCTCCTCGCATCCACTCTACATCTACCCATCTCCAGCCTTCCTCCACTCCCCCTAGTCCTGTCACTACCTGCCATCCTAAAAGTCCCTCCCCAGCCTTTTTGTAGGCCCCCTTCACATACTGGAAGGCCACAATAAGGTCTCCTGGGAGCCTCCTCTTCTCCAGACTCAACAGCTCCAACTCTCTCAGTCTGGCCTCATGGTCTTGTCAATGTAGCCTATATATGCTGTTGGCAGGTAAGGCCATTGCTGGGGTTCAGATATCTAATTCACTTTAGAGCGCTGGCTTTTGGCTGCCAGTTCTGTTCTTAAGTCTTTCTGATTAAGCATATCAGAGCCTGAGTGTGATGTATGTGTTGATCTATTGATCTACGCAGGGTGTCATTTTAAGAGGAAGAATCCTCCCCTTCCCCATCTCCCAAATCTTCTTCCCTTTTCCCCAAGTGAAGCAAACACACTGAAATCTGAGCAGTTCCAAAAGGTATCCTCAGCAGCTGCCGAAAGAAAGTTTAATTCAAAGAAACATGAACCAAATAAGACCTGGGATAATTCAGAGTGGAAGAACAAAGCAAACCCAGCCACAGAACAGGTCATGCTCCCCTTCAGTTTATGTCCTTCTGGCTAAAGAAACCCACCTCAGATTGGCTTTGATCTCATTGGGACTGGGGATTTGTGCAGTGAAAGAAAAGATAGGTGCTTTGTGCACTGTACGTGGAAATACATAACTCAGAATTTATCAAAGGAGCAAAGTGGTAATGGTAGTGAAAGAGCTGTTGGAGTGGCTCTGCTCAGTAATGAGAAGATGCCCTCTGCAGTGATGCTGAACGCAATCACTAAGGTCAATCAAAGTAGCTGCAATGAGGAAAGCCAGCAGATGATATTTTTCAACTCCTGTATAGTATTAACTGTTCTACAGGTCACAAGTTTACTAGAGGCATGCACAGGCATAAACACCCAATAAAATGGGTAAAATGCCAGACCTGATTTCTCAATATATTTCCATGTATTTCTTACAGAGAGTAACCCTTGCTCTTCGCAGTACCACACTGATCTTAGACATACTTGGTTAAACATTAGTTTAATCTCTGTTAGGTAGAATTTCTTTGTCCACCAGGGCAACTGATAACTGGAACATAAAAGTATCGGGTCCATTTGAAAGTAATTTTGAAGATGTCATAACTATACTTGACTTGTGACTCAAATCTCTGCATATGTGACTCTGCTTTAAGGAATTACAGATATAAGAGAAAAATGGTTTTTTATGGGGCCTTGAAATGTGATGCTGGGAAGGGTTACTTTCTGCTGAGCTAAAACTAGGCAAAGCAGTTGAATGTGGTGAATCCAGCTTGGTAAAAAGAAGTATTTTCCTTATGTCACATGGAATTAAAAACCTACAGAAACTAAAAAATAAATCAGGCTCTTTGGTGCATAACAAAAGCCAGTGAGCCTTAGCAGTGAGTCAGTAAGTGTTAGGACTCAGGTTTTTTGTTGGGTTTTTTTTTTAAACTATGGGATGATTAGAACAGACTTGAACATGTCAGACTGACCTGTAAAATGACAAAAAATAGAAGAATCTCAAACCATTTCCGGAAGCTTCAGATGATTAGGATGTTGACTCAGGTTACATCCAATCTTATTTTTAGTCCTTTGGTAGAATATAAGGATATAGAAGCTCACTTACTGAGTTATACAAATTAAGGAGCCTCGCTCAGAAAAACAGATTATAAAATACACAGTTTGCATAGTTTATTAGGGTTGGAAGGCCCTTCAAAGGCCATTGGGTCCAACCCTCTGCTCAAGCAGGATACAAACTACTGAAAAGCAGAACCGCCTAAACAGCTTAGATTAACTGCACAAAACCACATTCAGTTGAGTCTGGAACGTCTCCAGAGAAAGGGACTCCACAACCTGCCTGGCAACCCCTTCCAATATTTCATAACTCAGATGGTAAAGAAGATTTTCTTCTTCCACGCTGAGGTGAAACTTCCTCTCTTCAAGCTTGCATCTTTTACTCCTTGTCCTGTCTGATGCCACTGAAAAGATTAAATCCCCTTGGAGCTTTCATTTGTCTAAATTAAAAATTCCCAATGTTTTCAATCTGTTTCCATCAGGCAGATTTTCCAGACCGCCAATAATCCTCGTACGTCTGCATTGAACTCTCTCCATTAATTCTCTGTCCTTCTTGAACTGGAGAGACCAGAACTGGACACAGGATTCCAGATGCTGCCTCCCTAAAGCAGAATAAAGGGTTAGAAGAATCTTCTTTGATCTGCTAGACACCATCTTCTTGATCCATCCCAACACCCTATTGGCTTTCTTAATCACAAGATTCATTGCTGATCCATTTATTTTATTATCCACAACCACTCCCAGATCCCTCTCCCCAGGGGTGCTCTCTAGCTGGTTACTACCCAGTCTGTATTAATGCCTCCCATTATTCCTTCCCAAGTGAAGGAGTCTGCATTTGTTTTTGTTAAAACTCATTAAATTTCTCTCAGCCCTCTCAGGTATCTGCATGCCAGAGCCAGCCTTAGTTGCACTTAGAGATGACACATATGTAAATGTGTGTCTGAAAGCCTCTGCATATTTTTTCTTTGTAAATCCTAAACTGAGCTGTGTAATCAATCTATGATGACAATGGAATCAAGTACAAGTCCATATGGAAACCTGTTTAAACTGAAAGGAAATTAATCTTTGCATTTAAGCATGGTGGATTGGTGCCATTATACACTTGGAAGCATTCATCTGCTTATTCCCATTATGAAACTCATCAAACTATAGGCAGCACTTGGACTTGTTTGAAGATAAAATATATAAAGGTATAAAAACGATATGAACAAAAATGCCCAAAATTACTTTTGAAATTATGAATTATGAATACATGTAAAATCCTGAACTGCCTAGTAAAACGAAATAGCTGTGAGATTTATGGTAGCTTCTTTTAATGAAATCATTGACATGGCATGTTTTTATCCTTGTGCTAACTCTGATATGCATAGTGTAGTTATCCCTTATCATTGAGACAATAATCACAAATGCAGTTTCTCTTTTGAATGAATGTCCAGCTTTTTTTTTTATAGGCAAACCAATATTTTTTAGTGGCATTTACACCAATAGACAGGACAGGCACATGCAAGTTGTAAAGAAATCCTTCCTTTGCATGGTTCTAGATTTCCTTTAATTTAGTCTAATGGCTTTTTAAAAACACAGATCACAAGTGAAGACGGAGTCCACGGAAAATAAGGTGGAGCTGGAAACCCAGAACTGGAACTCCAAATCCCTTCTTCCTGCCTAAACTCATAAATTGAGCTTGTAGTTTGCAAGACAAACATCACCAAAATTCTCAAACCTTTACAGTAAGTATCATGCTAAACCAGAGCTGTCAACTCCTTTGCATGTGTAATGCATTCAGCTAGTTCAACAGAGCTTATTGGAGTCAGATTTAGTTGGAAAATGTGTTAATGCTATTGCATACTGAAGCCATCGGATCCATGCAAACCTGGTAGCCCATGTTAGGTGAAGCCTCCTGTTTGCCTGGGTAGCCAGACGAAGTACATGTATAAATTAAACCTTTACCTGCTTCTGACACCCTTCTAAACTGTTGATGTGAAACCTACCAACCAGCCTAAATAATGAATTATGGAACAAATGAAGGAGCTTTGCTGGAACACTCTTAGGTAAGTTCTAGTGTGTTTGTCCTGTTAATCTTCTATCTCTTGGGCTTATTTTCCCTTTGTCTTCAGTATTGTAAAATTCTGCCTTGATAATCCAGTTGTTTCCAGATGCAGCATAAAGATGAAGTAATTATCTTTATTAGTATGATTTCCTGGAAACAGTTGTCTGATGGGTTTTTTGTTTTCCTTTTGTCCCACTCCAAGAAGACTGACACATACCTCAGTATTACACTTGACCACAGTCGATCAGCTGAGCTAAAATACCCACCCTGCATTGCTGCATTAGTTTCACTGCTAGTGTGGAGCAGGAGGCTGGATGAGCTTGCATACACTCCTCAGCTCCAGAACACTGGAGCTTCTTTCTCAGCTGTGTGCTTCAGTGAAAAAAGTAGGAAGAACACTTCACAGAGCCTGGTGGATCTCTGACATCCTTGTCTTCAGAAATAGCCACAATCAAAGGGGTTTTTTCAATCTAGAAAACAGAGTTGTCACTCAGTATTTCAAATGACTACAGAGCTCCTGCCACTCAACACTTGCTATCTGTGGTAGATAGTTCCATTCAATTTATTTTGAGGAAATTTGGAGGGGAACATTCAAAATATACTTTGAGTGAATTGTACTGTCATTTCTTTGAGGTCAACAGCACAGGTGAGCTTTAATCATACATTTTGTTCTAGTGTGTGAAAGTTAAAAGTTTATAGCATTACAAACAGTTAGAGGTGTACCGAAAGGCTGCTTAACTTCACGTGAACTTACTAATAGTTATCCACCAGTTATCCACTAAACTTCCTAAGGAAAAAAAAAGAGTTATGACTTCTGTAAGATATGCAGAGGAACATGGAAGAGTTGAAAAAAGGTCTTTAGTCTGCCTGTTTTACACTCTTTCAATTCTGTCCTTGTGGTTTTGCAGTGCACCAGATATGAACTTGTTATGCACATACCATTCCCTCACTTAGAACTGTTTATTAGTGGATAGAAGAACAGAGGAACTACAAAGAACTATAAATTTCTAGTTGGTACAGGCTGGAGAGTTGGGGTTTTCAGCCTGAAGCGGAGAAGACTCCAGGTGGATAATATAGGGATCTTCCAATCTCTGAACAGGGCCTGTCAGAAGGGTGGGGAAGGCTGTTCACAAGGGCAGGGAACACCAGGATGAGGGGTCATGGTCTGAAGCTGGAAAAGGGCAGATTGAGGCTGGACAGGAGGAAAAAATTCTTGAATCTGAAGGTGGAGATCCCTGCAACAGACTGCCCAGAGAGGCGGTGGAGGCCCCATCCCTGGAGTCATTCAAGGTCAGTCTGGGTGAGGCTCTGGGCAACCTGGTCTGGTGAGTGATGTCCCTGCCTGTTGTAGGGATGTTGGACTGGATGCCCTTTGGAGGGCCATCTTCCTCCAACACTTTCTATGATTCTATGGTTGTATGTATGAATGACATTAGAAAGGACGTGGAAGGAAAAATATAAGGTGAAGAAAAGAGAAACACGGGAAGTGAAAAAACAAAATGTAGGCATACTTTAAAAGAGAGATCTTAAGGTACACAGTAGTCATCAAATACCTTCAGAGCAGCATCCCTCAGTGAAGTATCTACAGTTCATTGAACACAATCCAGTGCAATCAAGGAAGGATTTCAAAGCAGACAATAACGAATAAAATCCTTTCATTGCTCAGATTCCTAGAAGACTTGGTAACAATCTCAATTATCCAGAATCAGTGAAATTCTAGGGCCAAGATTAATTAATGTATTTAAATGTTATTTACTTACAATGAAATAAAAGTGTGGCAATTGAAAATTACCATGGTGTTGGTGTGTAGCGTTTGATTCCCCAGTCTCGCCAGGTGGATTATTAATAATAATTTGCTATTCACTAATACACGTGAAGAATGTCTCACTGAATAAAAAGAAGTTTATATTCAATGGCTATCACTTAATAATTTGCCTTATTAAAGGGTTCTTTAAGACTCTTGCTTGTATTTTTTTTCCCCCTTCCCATCTTTGTGCCTGAGGATAGTAATAAAAATGAAGCGATTGCAGAAAGCCATGAGAATAATTTAATCCTTTGGCAGGTAGTAAAACCATTTCTCCTTCCTAAACTACACAGAATGTCCCTGTGATTAGACAAGAAATTCAATATTACAAAGCATACTGATTGCCAAAGGGAGGGGGTTTTTTTCTGAACTAATGGTGCTGAGCTCTGTAGGAGGTTGTTCAGAGTAAAGCTACTTCTTCAGACAGCTGTCATCTCCGTGAGTGATTGGGATGTCAGGGATAACCAAGCTGTGGAAAAAAATAGGATTTTATTATCGTAGATAATGTTTACAGGGCAATTCTGGTGAGATGGGACAGTTCTAGATATTACTGCAAGTTAGGTATTTCTTACAATTTGATGAGGTTCACTGTTTTATAGCATTTTGGATCTGAGGATCAAAGAGCCTTGTATTCGGTAGCAAACATTTAAACTAAGGAGCTTATTTGTAAATGCCATCTGATACAAAAATTAGATAGAGAACAGCTGTCTTGCCTTGTGAAATTTATCCTTCAAAACTCAATTATGATTGTTTGCAGCAGGCTGTTAAAACTCTGCATCAAAGTAAAATTATCAAAAATTTAATAGTCATTAAAACGTGTGTTTGAGATTGTGAATGTTTCTCCATGAGGCAGAAATTATTAATCTTGTATCTGTCTGTTCAGGTATTAACATTAATATTACAGATACCATAGCATTTCCACTGCACCTAAATAAAACACTTCAGTGTTATCCATGTTATTGAAACAAGCAAGCGGAAATGATTTGTTTTGACACTTCTCCCCCAAAACATCATCAAATTGGACACATCCATGTGAAATACTTTCATTCCCGAGTAACTGCAGTTTTTCTGACAGGACACTGTCTGTCTCACCAGCAGTATTTTACCCAGCTTAGAGCAGCTTCTTCTTTTAACCGGGACCTAAAGGACAGGCTTCCTAGATCACACAGAAATTGGTGACGTGTCTTACACTAATGCCATAGGCCCTGCTTTGCAAGTCTTGGTCTCATCCTGACGGGGGAATACAGGTGCGTTTATATCAGACAGCTGCCTTAGCTCGGCACACACTGCAAATGTAAGATCTGTCTCAGCATTCAGCATTGCTCAAAGGGTGAAGATACAACTAACTGAACCCTTTTACAAACTAGGAGTATCATAGAATAATAGAAGAGTTTCAGCTGCAAGAGACCTTCAAGATCATCAAGTCCAACCTTTTCCCATCCCCATCAGCACCACTAAACCCTGTCCCCCAGTGCAATATCTACCCTGCTCTTAAACACCTCCAAGGACAGGGACTCAACCTCCTCCCTGGGCAGGATGCTCTAGTGCCTGACAACCTTTTCAGAAAAGAAATTCTTCCTGACATCCAACCTGAACCTCTCCTGGCACAGCTTAAGGTCATTTAATCTCATCCTATCACTGGCCACTAGGAAGAACAGACGTACTCCTGTGGTAAAAACCAAGAAGGCCTCCCCTCAGTCTCCTATTCTCCAGCATAAACAGCCCTAGATCCCTCAGCCACTCCTCATTTGACACCTGTTCCACAAATAGCACCTCAGATTTTTAAGAAATTGGTTTATTCCTCAGAAGAAACTAACGTTTCAGGTCCTCAGTGTCCCTTCAAAGACTGGTTGGGTCACCATCCCTGGAGATGTTTAAGAGAAGGACAGATGTTGCATTGGCAGACAGGGTTTAATGGTGCTGATAGGGCTAGAAAAAGGTTGGACTTGATGACCGGGAAGGTCTCTTCCAGACAAAACTCTTCTATGACTCTATGATTTGACACATGATACCTGCCTACCATCTAGGAATTCCAGGGTCCCATTAGTCTCTCTGGAGATTTTTGACAGTAAGCAAAATAATAAAAATGGCAAAACACTAAAATTTAAGACATTTGTTTCCTATCTCTTGTTTTTGTATTTTCAGTCTTGGCAGTGTCAGAGTTATTCTCTCCACCTGTCGCTTCCTTCAGCAGGTATGACAGTTATACAAGTCATCTTTCCCATGGATCTGTCAAAGATAAGGAGTGTGCATCTGCTGGAAGTTTGTCCGGTGGCTGTCGTTAGTGTGTTTGCCTATTCCTTGGAGGTGTTCTACTTCTGTTGAAGAACTACATTGGGTTTCTTATGTTGTCCAGTGCATCAGCAGACATTTGTCTCAAACTGACAAATGCAATGAAATATTTTCTTCCTTAAAAGAAAAAAAAAAATCTTTAGATTTAGATTAGCAGTTGGTTACTAACAGCAAAGCCTCTTTTACTTATGTGTCTTCCCAGCGTTCTCTCAGTCCACCATTACTTAGCTTTTGCCTTTTTGGAGTGGTGTGACTGTATGCTGTTAATAAAGAAAGTGTAATTGTCAAGTTGTGTCTCAGTACTTTTGTTCTTACCAGGGATTACGAACGCCAACAATCTCACATTTTTAATACATGATAGACACAAAAATGAAAACTAATATAAATAACTTTTTAATAGTTTCAGTGTGGTTGTTACAATTGTCATCATTACTCTGATCAACATTTGCCTTTGTCCAAAATGTCTGTTTTCCTGGTAAGGTGATTTTGAAGCACAGAATCGGAATCACAGAATCATTGTGACTGGAAAAGACCTCCAGGATCATCAAGTCCAGCCCTCATGCCAACCTCTCCCTAGTCCCTAGACCATGGCTTCAAGTGCTCTAGCTACTCTGTTTTTAAACACCTCCAGGGACGGTGAGTCCACCATCTCCCTGGGCAGCCTGTTCCAGTGCCCAACCACTCTCTCAGGAAATAACTTCTTCCTAAGATCCAGTCTAAACCTCCCCTGATGCAACTTGAGGCCATTTCCTCCCATCCTATCATTAGTAATTTGGAAGAAGAGACCAGCACCAACTTCACTACAACCTCCTTTTAAGTAGTTATAGATAGCAGCGAGGTCTCCTCTCAGGCTCCTCTTCTCCAGACTAAATAACCGCAGTTCCCTCAGCTGCTCCTGTAGGGTCTGTTTGCCAGACTTCTTACCCAGTTTGCTGTTCTGTGGACCCGCTCCAGCACCTCAATATGCTTTTTATACTGTGGTGCCCAAAACTGGACCCAGTACTCTAGGTGCCGTTTCACGAGTGCAAAGTACAGGAGCAGCATCACCTCCCTGCACCTGCTAGTTCCCCCATTCCTGATTCAGGCCAAGATGTCATTGGCCTGCTTGGCTACCTGGGCACCCTGCTGGCTCCTGTTCAGCAGGCTGTCAACCAACACTCCCAGGTTCTTTTCCAGCCAGGCTCTCCAGAGCTTGTAGCGCTGCTGGAGCTCTTGGGGACACTGCATGCAGATGAATGAATTAATCTGTGAGAGCAGAATTTGATTTTATTCACATCCTTATTTGTGTTTCACTTATCCTGGAGTTATTGAAGCATCTGTATTATAGAGACTTAAAAAAAATAAATAACAGGTTTGACCTTGAAAAGTCAAAGGATTGCCATGACTATGAAAATGTGGTTGCACTTCCTCTGCTGTGCTCTGTTGAACAGCACAAAAATATCTTAGATGCCTCTTCCACAGAGAATCACCCCTTGTGTGCAAATGTAAACTAGAAGCACATCACAAAGATTCAGTCACTGTGAAGATGTGGCTGGTACAGCATCACTATTACAAGACAATGTGAAAGAAAAATTAGTCTGGAGAGCAGTGACTCTGAATATTAGATGTGACTCTTGAAATTGTTCTCTGCCTTTGGGAGGAGACAGTTGACATTCTGCCCTGCAACTACAGCAAACAATGTCCTTATCATGCACCCTCAATGGGTTCTAATAAATCCTTATGTTCACTTCAAAGAGTAAGTTAAGAGAGAAAACATGTACTGATTTCCTTGTTGTATTTATCCTGCTCTTCATTCCCATGACTTCAGAACTCCTTTGCTCCTCTCCATAGACAACAGAACAAGCTGTCTGTACTGTGGCTTCGGGAGGAAAGAGGAAGGCCTCACCTCGAGTACCGGACACAGTTCTGGTCCTCTCACTGCAAGAAAGAGATTGAGGTGCTGGAGTGGTTCAAGAGGAGCAACAGGGGGAAGGGACTGGAGGCAAAGTCTGATGAGGAGATGCTGAGGGAGCTGTGCTTGTTTAGCCTGCAGGAGACTCAGTGGGGAACCTTCTTCCTCTCTCCAACTCCCTGATGGGAGGTTGTGGTCAGGTGGGGGCTGGGCTCTTCTCCCAGGCAACCAGTACCAGGACAAGAGGACAGGGCCTGAAGCTGCACCAGGGGAGGATTAGTTTGGCTGTTAGGAAGCTCTTCATCAAAGAAAGAGTGATCTGACCCTGGAATGGACTGCCCAGGCCAGTGGTGGAGTCCATGGTGAAGTCCTCATCCCTGGAGGTGTTTAAGAACATTCTGGCTGTGGTCCTTAGTGCCCTGGTCTGGCCAATGTGGTGATGTTAGATACTGGGCTGGGCCGGATGAGTTCAGAGGGCTTTTCTAGCTTCAGTCGTTCTGTGATTCTGCGTGTAGTTCAGCCCTCCCATGTGCAATATACAATGCCATGGGGAATGGAGAAGGAATATCCGTTGCTTCTCACGTTTGTCGTGTGATGGAGTCTGTTTTGTTCCCTGAGCTGCCATGTGATGTCAAGGGGCGAGGAATTAACTGACATTTTTTGGAATTTTTACCTGCCACTGAAAGGATTGAGGAAAGCACTACCTGTGCTCCCAATCCTTCTACCAATCTCCCTAGGGTGCTCAAATCTTTTATGATTGTTTTTGGGCTTATTTCATCAACCTCATCATCACTAACCTTTATAAAACATAGTGGGTAATAATTGGAGGGCCACAGTAGACTAAAGAGCTGCTGTTGTAGTTTGAAAATCACTAGCATTTTCAAAGGTGCAGTACTTGTGCTTTCATTAAGAATAAAGAAAAGTTTTTTGTGTTGTTTTTAGAGGACCCCTCCGCCACCAGGAACTTGTCCCGGGGGGAATGTGTCACTGGTCCCAGACCTGCCCCGGATGTGCATGTCGTGGTCAGCCTATAAAAAGCAGAGCGGGCAGTTTGTTTGCAGCAGGAAGCGGGAAGTAGTGCTCGCTTTTGTGTGCTGCAGGCTCTCTTGGGCTGCGGGCTCTCAGCTGAGCATCCCCCATCCCACCGCCTGTTCTCAGGACAGTGGTGGGGGGGGTGGCGGGGAATGCGGCTCAGTTGCGGTTTTCCAGCGACGCCGCCGTTACTGCGGGAAAAGCAGATGCACCGCATTTGCGTAGCTCCATGCCCCCGGATTGCCAGCTGTGATTCGCCTCGCCACAGTGGCGCCGATGTGCCGCGGTCTGGAGATGCACCTATAAGCTCTCCGCAGCCTGGCGCTAGCTGCGAATTTTGCCGTAGGTTTTCCAGCGACGCCGCTGCTTCGGGAACAGAGGACACTCTGGTTTGCACAGCTCCCCGCCCAGTAATGGGCAGCCCTCGCATTTGCCGCAGGTTTTTTTCAGCGGTCTTGGGAAAACCCTGATTTGTGCTGCCGTGCCCCTCAGCTCTACACAGCCCTTTTGCTCTTGGCCTGAACCTGACGCCGTGATCCAGGCAATCTTGGAAGCAAGATTTGAGTGCCACCACGCCCCACAGCACAGCCTCAGCAATTTGTGATAACCTGGAGTACCCTCTCTTCCCCCCTGGAGCTGAGACAGGAGAGAAGAGAGGAGAGGGTCTTCGAGAACCCTCTCGGTCTAGTGCGGAAGGTGGAGGTGGCCCTGTTGACATAGCCATGCAACTGGTCTCCATCTTGGATCCCCCACGTGACATGGGCTGTGCGATGGATCGCTGCCATTTTGGAGAGACTGGTCAACAGGAAGAGAGGCTGTTTGTCATTTTCTGCCGCTGAGGAAGACTGGGGGTGCTTTAAGTCTGGGGGACAACTCCTTCGTGCGCAGTTGAAGAAAAGCAGAAGGACTTGAGAGTCCTTAAATCTTGGATCAGAAGGACAGAGACAGGAGTTTTGTTGGAAATGCATGTCACCCGCACCGGGGGGTACAATTGGGGCGTTAAGGGAGAAGGTGGTAGCACTCGTCTCTGGTTAGCATGCTTTTGTTGTTGTCCAGATCTCTGACGTGACCCAAGGCCCAGACGATAGTGACTTCCCGTGGTATTTTCCTCAGATAGAGTAATGGCATGTGTGACGCAGTTTCTAGATTTGAGTGCACCAACTTGCTGGGTTTTAGTTTCCTTTCTTTTTCCTTTTTTTTTTGTCTGTATACAGCTATTAGGTTAATAAACTTCTGTCCAGTATCCGAAGCTATTCATTGTCTGGCAAATTTGTCCGAGATGTCATCGAGACCTTACTGCAGAGAATGCGGGCGGTTCATTGCTTTGAACCCGCTACAATTGGTGGAGAATGAGAGCAGTTCATTAGTCTCAACCTGCTACAGCTGCCTAGCAACATCCCTAACCCTGGCCCCAGAGAGGCAGCAGGCTTCCCTGTGGCATGTGTCTTGTTGGTTTATTCACCCTTCTGTGCCCTTAAAAAGAAAAACATGGACCTACAATTAGATTAGTGAGACTCTGACACGGGTTTTCCGGAGAAGCCCCATCCATGAAAACATTCAAGGTCCGCTTGGGTGGGGATCTGAGAATCCTGGTCTAGTTAAGGATCTCCCAGCTCCCTGCAGGGAGGAATGGATTGGATGACCTTTAAATGTCTTTTCTAGTACAAACCATTCTATGATTCTACAAAAAACCACTAAATAGCCCTCCTGATTTTTCGGATTGTGCTTCGTATCTTGTGAGAGCTGCTCGTTATCTCACAATCTGTTACATACATGGGATTCATCCATTAGTGATTGTCACAGTTAGCCACATGAATTGTTGGAACACCCAACTTTTTCACTGTGGCAAGGAAATGAACAGGAGGAACTGGTGACATTGCCAAGACTGATGTTCTGTCGGCAGGAATTGATGTTCCTCAAGCACTGTTGTGGCCCCGAGCTACCCTGTGATTCTATAAGAATCCACTTGTGCTTTGCTAACCCTTTCCTGGCTGCAATCAAACATAAATAGAGGATTTGTTCTCCAGACAGAGAACCTTGCATGGCATTTTCATTCTATGGGATTTACATTTCACTTATTTTTATGCAGAAATTCTCCTAGAACTATCCAGATGTGCCCCTTTTCTCCTCAAAACAGGTAATCTTTAATTGCCTGATCTTCGATTGTCTTTCTAATCTTTGCCTTTGTAATATCTAATATTTAATTGACTTTCTGGCTGAACAGATCATGCACTTTACTCCAATAGCAAGCAAAGGGCAGCACCAGTGCCAAAATATTGTAGTGTCCACCTGTCACATTGATGAATCTAACATGCAAGCAATATTGCCTGCTGGGGTGGGATGCTGACATTTTTCCACTTGGGCACCTGTTAAGCCTCTGCGGTTTCAAGACTGCAGATGTATCCTTTCTGCAGCATAAGATTTTCCTACCCTCTAACATGTGGCTGCCAAGACTGAATTCCTGCTGGGTCCTGTAATCCAGCCAAAAGTTCATTTCCTCAGGAAAAGAATGTAACTGTCAACAGGTTTGTCAGCCTGTCAGTTCATAGAATCACCATCATAGAATCATCGAAAATTTTGGATTCAAATGACTGTTAAAGATCACCTAGTTGAAATCCTCTGCCACAGGCAGTGACATCTCTCACCAGATCAGGTTACCCAAAGCCTCATCCAATCTGGCCTTGAACACTTCCAGTGATAGAGATGGTCATCCATGATTTGGACAACCAGTTTTTCATGCAATGCAGCCTGTACATATCCAAACCTTCTGCTGTAAGTTTCTGAAAAAGAATTCTGTGGGAAACAGTGTCAAAGGCTTTACTAAAGTCCAAGTAGACAATGTCCACAGCCTTTCCCTCATCCACTAGATGATGTGGATCATCTTGTGTGTCATCATGTGGTCACCTTGTTGTGAAGGAGGTCAATTTAGTTATCAGGACCAGCTTTTCACAAATCCCTGTTGACTGAGACTAGTTCCCTGGTTGTCCTGCCTGTGCCATGTGATGATACTCAAGATGATCTGCTCCATAACCTTCCTTGGCACTGATACCAGGCTGACAGGCCTGCAGTTCCCAGAGACCTCCTTCCAGCCCTTTCTGTAGATGTCACATTTGCTAATCTCCAGTCTACTGGAATTTCCCGTTTATCCAGGACTGTTGGTGAGTGATGGAGAGTGTCTTGGTAAAAACTTCCACCAGCAACATCTGCAGCCTTAGGTAGATCGCATCCAGTCCCATAGACCACAAACTTGTGCACATGAGTGGCACTATAGGTCACTGATAATTTCCTCTTCAGTTACATGGGCTACAATCTGCTCCCCATCCCTGTCTTCCATTTTAGGGTGCTGGGCAAAGAAGGCAGTCAGCAACTCAGCATTTTCCTTGTCCTCAGGCACCAGGTTTCCCCCCACATCCAGCAGACGATGGAGATTCTCGTTGGTCGTCTTTTCACTGTTATCAGATTAACAGAAACATTATTATTGTCTTTGATAGTGCCAGACAGATTAAGGTCTAGCTGAGCTTTGTCCTATCTAATTTTCCTCCCACATAGTCTTGCAACAGCTTCGTTTCCATCCTGAGTGGGCTGCCCCTTGTTCAATAGACTTTTCTTTTCATCCTGAGTTTTATATATATATGTATATATACATGTATATATCTAACAGATAGATTTATCTACCTATATAAAATATATATAAAAACAAAACTATTACATATAGTCATCTGTATATATATATCTAATAGATATGTGTATCTGCTATGTATTTAGCTATTGTATAAATACAACTACTGGATATATACATCTAATGGATATATTTTTATAACAGCTATATATATAAAATACTTATTTTAAGCTTTGGCTTTCCAGTGGCTACTTTTTCTGGTGGGAGAGCAATGGTGAAGTCCATCCTTATTACACATTTTGCTCACTTTCATTTCCTACTATAATTGTGTTTTCACACATTCAGTTCACACACAGGGATAAGGTTAAGATTATAAATCTTCAAGACCTGTTTTCTGATTTTTCTCTTTATGTTAACATCTGTGAAACTGAGAATACGTGGCTTTGTGCTTTTTGTGTTTTGAGATAAGTGTTGTCAAACAACACAAGTCCTATCCATCCTGTTTGTGAGGGCTTACTCCTCTGAACTTATAACACCGGTCATGGAGGCTTTATTAATCTATTTGGCTGTTGCCATCTTGCTAACATTGTGCACACTATGCCAGCCACTCCTCTCTTAGTATTTTGGTTTCTCTAAGATGTTAACATAGTTTGTTTGTAGACCACACTCCATACTCTAGTCACAGAATCACAGAACATTAAGGATTGCAAGGGACCTTGAAAGATCATCTAGTCCCATCCCCTGTCACAGCAGGATCACCCAGACTAAGTCACACAGGAACATATTCAGGCGAGCCTTGAACGTCTCCAGTGAAGGAGACTCCACAACCCCCCTGGGCAGCCTGTTCCAGTGCTCTGTCACCTTCACTGTGAGGAGGTTCCTTCTCATATTTATGTTCCAGCTTACAACCATTGCCAGTGTCATGTAATTTTTTTCTGGATGCTGCCTGCATTTAACAGCTTCCTGGGTTAACTCTGCATTTTTTCACCTGTTTATAATTTAACTCTTCATATGGACTTACTTGCCACAAATAACACCACAATTTTATCTTCAGTCTTCTTTTATTACAGGGATGAGTGCCTCAGGGGTCAGTGCTGGGACCAGTCCTGTTCAATCTATTCATTGATGACTTGGATGAGGGATTGGCATGCACTGTCAGCAAGTTAACTTTTCTGATGACACAAAGCTGGGTGGTGTCACCACCACCCCTGCAGACTGTGCTGCCATTCAGCGAGATCTGGACATGCTGGAAAACTGGGCTGAGAAAAATTTAATGAGGTATAACGAGCTTAAGTGCAGAGTCTTGCATCTGGGCAAGAACAACCCCAGGTACCAGTACAAGCTGGGGACAGACCTGTTGGAGAGTAGTGAAGGAGAGAGGGATCTGGGGGTCCTGGTGGCCAGCAGGACGACTATGAGCCAGCAGTGTGCTCTTGTGGCCAAGAGGGCCAAGAGCATCCTGGGGTGGATTAGAATAGGGGTGGCTAGCAGATCAAGAGAGGTTCTNTTAATAAAAATTGCTTTCATGATACACGAATGGTTTCATGGTTATATTTGACTTACACAGACTGCTGAAAGTTCAGATTATCATAGAACGAGATAATGATGTTGACAAAAAACAAGTATGAAATGGTTATTCACAAAAAATAAACAAACAGACCTCAGTGTAAACCTGCTGTACTGAGGGAAAAATACAGTGGTCTCTACAGAATTCAGTGTGAATGAAGCAGAAGTCGTTTATTAGTTCTCACTCTTTCCCTTATACATAATCTCTCTTTCCCTACACGTGATCTCGCAAGTTATAATAAATAGTGCTATCTTGCTCACGAGAAAATCATGCCTTTTAGCTGGCTTCCTAATTGGTTCTTCCTCAGGTCTGGTTGGCAAGCGGGCAGTGTTTCCCCTCTTCTGTGTCCAGCAACCCCATCCTTGTATCTTGTGTCCTTCTCAGTTATCTTGTCTCCATGGCACCTGGTTCTTCTCCAGCAGCTAGCAGCACTACTTAGCTATGACATCTTAGGCTGGTAGTGGAATGCACGTGAAAGCAAAATATTGGAAATCACAGTTGACAATCCACAGTTGTGGATTCGCAAGACAATTCTGTCCAGCAGGATGTACAGAGCACACCAGGCAAAGGTTTAATAAACACTACTTGCCTGCAGCACACAATTTGTTAGCAAACAGAGGCTATTTAAACCCCTCTGAGAGTTGGATAAATGTTTTATTTGTGTGGCAAGGTGTGAGAGACACAGGAGCTGACACAACAACATGTAAAGAAAACATTAGTTTAGTATTCTTTCATATTACCAAAAATATTCAATTTTTTTTTTTATTATTAATGTTTCCAGTCATTTTAGGTAGTACTGTTCTTCGGAGGTGCAGTCTGGGACCAGGTAGACCAAGTTATCAGTGTTATTAGTGCCACAATCAAAGTGGACTAATTGTGCTGCTTTTTGTGTTGTTCCAAATAATATTATAATTGTGTATGAGAGCCAAGCTTTTGTTTAATGAGTTTTCATGTGTCTGTGTATTTCTTTTTCCCCTTGAGACTCTGCTATACTATTACAAGTTGCATTAGCAGCACAGGAGGGTAGCTTATTCTTCTTCTCAAATATGTTTTGTCCTTGCAAGATATTTGTATAAATGAAAATTTTCTGAATAGTCTTAGGAAGTGCCTGGCAGAGCATCTTTCAGTGGAACAGACTGGTGTGTCTACAGGCTGCAGTGACAACTTGTTATCATTTGACTCGTGCAAGATATTGCAGAAAACAGGAAACACACAAAGGCAGTTAATGTTGGTTTTATTTTTCCCTCCCAACTTTTTTCAACAGGGTTATTAACAACAGTGGTGTTTTGCAAAGCTGCTCAGTCCTGTTCCAAGTGAAGCTTCTTAAAACCTGTGGCATACGTCTCTGTACACACACACGTATGCACTTGTACTTTGTCATTCTCCAACAAGTAAAGGAATGTGTCAGGCCAGAAAAGATCTGCCTAGTGTTAACCTTAGACATTTGGAATGCATTGTGTTTCTTAAACGGAGTGCAAAGCTTGAAGTACTTGTTATTTAATAACCCTAACTGTAAAGAAGTTTTTCTTCAGACTGAGCTGAAACTTCCTGCGTTGCATACATTACCTGTTTGTTTATGTTCCATTTGTGCAATTGATCTTTAACCCACTCCTCACTAACTGTCAGAAAATCATCTTTTTTTTTACAAGTTACCTCCCCTGTCTTCAGGGGCTGGAGTTCAAGAAGAGTTACTTATGGTCGTAAAAACTGAAGCAAAAAACTGATAAAGCAACAAATTCTCAATTTACCTACCAGGGCATACAAGAAGATTTAGAGTCATAGAATCATAGAATTGCTCTGGTTGGAAGAGACCTTTAAGACCATTGAGTCCTACCAACAACCTAACTGCACTAAACCTATCACTAAACATGTCTTTGAGCACCACATCGACAGAATTTTTAACCACATCTAAGGATAGCGATTCAGCCACTTGCCTGTTTGAAAACTAACATGTGATATGTAAAGGTATAACCTTACTATACCTCTTAAATGAGAGATCTACTATTCTGTGAGTGCTATTCCTCTTCCTCAAGCTAGTCTGCAAAATGAAGTGAAATGCTGTTTCTTCACTGAGAGAGTCATTGGCCACTGGAATGGCCTGCCCAGGGAGGTGGTGGAGTCGCCAACTCTGGAGCTGTTCAAGGCAGGACTGGACATGGCACTTGGTGCCATGGTCTAGCCTTGAGCTCTGTGGTGACAGGTTGGACTTGATGATCTATGAGGTCTCTTCCAACCTTGGTAATACTGTGATACTGTGATATAAGCATTGCAATGTGGGCAATTCTGTGGCTAATTCCTGTAGGGAAGTGTATTTCAGGCAATCTCTGTTTTGGGTTGGTTATATCAAGCTGCTACTTCTGCTAAAGGTTTATTTTGTGTTAGCCTGGTCAGTCAGATGCACTTACTGAGGAAACAGGCTCTGTGCCTACATCTACTTCTAGACAGCATAGATACCTATGAGGTCTTGCCCCAGCCAGGCAGGACACTGGGGTACTAATGAGGGCTGTGAAGCCCACATTTGGCCATGCTCGTAGGGAAGGAGTAGGGCTGATGAGAGGGCAGCACTGTCCTGCCACCCTTTGCTCTTAGCCCGCAAAAGAAACCATCCCCTGTTTGAGAGGAGGAGGCTCTACCCTTATTGCAGCATGTTGAGGTATTGCCCTTCTGAAAGTCAGGATGGAGAGCAGTGACTTGTTATGCCCTTTTCAGCAGCAGGGAAAAGCAGAAGAGAGGGCTTTTGGAATGATGTCTCTCGTGCAGTCATTAATCTAATTAATCAACTCTTAGGATCCTTCTAAGTTTTTTTGTAAGTGTTGAAGATCTATGGGGTTAGATTTCATTAATACGGGTTTGTATTAGGTTTTGATATTTCTGTTTCTGGGGTGGAATGGGTAAACAAAATAAAACCCCGATTTACCTGTTATGTGCATTAAATCCTACAAGTTTCTTAGGCCAGTTCCTGTTCTAACCAGGAAATTAACTCTATGCTGCATTTTATCTGTAAATGTAAACTAATGAAATCATAGAATCATTGAATGTCTAAGTTTGGGATCTCGAAGGGATCTTTGTCATCTCAGTGGTAGATCCAGAGATATAGAAAATTGGTGCCTAGATTTTACCTGACTGAAGCATGCTGGAGATGTTTTTCCACAAAAAAAAAAAATAATGCTATTGTGAAAAAGCTTCTTTTAGGACAGAGCAACCATGAGTGTAGACAGTTTATTACACATTCGTGCATCCATACACAGACGAAGAGACTGAACAAATGAAGGTGATCTAGCTACTCTAAGTGATGCGTGTGCAAGGATGCTTTAAAAAAAAATCACAAATATTCATAGATTCCACTAGTTTGTCATGCATACACTGTCTTTGAAATCTTCATGGTACTGCTGTCTGAGAAGATACATTTCTTGGTATTAGCTGTGCTAGCAATGAAGATGTCAGCACCTGCCTGAGATTGCGTAATTATGATTAACCCACACTTATTTGTGTCTTTCTGCTATTTGCATTACAATACTGTCTGTGATTATTAATCAAGTGCTATTTTATCCACACAAATCCTTGTCTTGTGGGATTACAATACAGATCATTTTGGAGATGAACCAAAGGTTCATGGTTAAAAATCTTGGTGTTTCTAGCTTCTACCTAATTTGTGGCAGATGTTAAAAAGCAGTGGATGAAAAGCCCATGAGTACAGCCTTGGCAATACTAGGGATATTTTTTTTCCACTACTGCTTCATAAGGTAGGCAGAAAAGTTTTGGAAAAGTCAATTATTATTGTTGCAGTCTGGCAAAAAACAAACATGAAAATGTATTTCATATCAGCATACCAAATATATTTAAGATTTTTCTTCCCCTTATGGGAGAATTTCAAAAGCAGACAATTATTTTAAATCAAGGGTCAAAGTGGTTATATTTGAAAGCCTCTTTTCTTTTGTCTGGTGTTATAGAATTCTTTTGTGGTGTGTTTGCTTTAATCTCTTATCCTCCTCTCTTAATTTTTTCCTAGTCTCTTCACTCAAAAGCTGCATTTTCTGCCAAATTGTCTATTCAATGAAGAATGATCCCAGATGCCAGAAGGGAATGGTACAGAAAGAAATTTGTAATTCCTCTTGTTTCAACAATATTTCTACATCATATTAGACCTGCTACCCAAAGTTTTCATAGTTTGTTTTAATAAGCTCTTCATTTTTTGGTTAACCAGGTTTCCACATTTACTTTCTGACTTCTAAAAGTGCTAGTTACCTCTGTTGTAACTCTTCCTTATGTGCACAAAGTCATCTAAATTTAATTAAGTCTCAAGTCCTCTCAAACTGAACATCGCGAGTTAATAAGACATTCAGTTCTGATCTCCACACAAACCAAAATGATCATATATATCCCCATCTATGGGAAGGCAAGTATATTTTACAGGAATAATGTGGGAATGAACACTGATGAAGAACTGACATCCAGATCCTCAAAAATCTGCAGGTATGTCATATGTACTCAATATATTTTCCTGCTGCAGGCTTGGCTTGAAGTCTGGAACAATTCCACTGCTTTCATGAACTCTTAGTGAGAAGGAAAAACAGGCATCTAATCTTGATGAAAATATGTTGTGGCCAGTTTGTGGAACCAAAAGGCATGAGCAGTGAATCACAGGATGCATTATAGCATTAGCCAGAAGGAAACAGACACGTGATGGCTGCAGTAGGCTTTGCTACCTTATACTGGTCTCCTAGAAGCAGGTATGAGTGCAAGTGTCATTGTTCTGAAAGTTAGTGTACTGGAAGGCTTGGATGACGAGAACTCCTCTAAGCACATCTGGGAGGACTTGTGAGGACTTAAAACAGCAGAGTGATCTCAGAGGTTGGGGACTCAAATATTTGAAGAATGTCTCCCTCTTGCTCTACTAGGATGGAGGAACTTCCATCACTGAAGTCCAATCAACTCATCTAATTGTGACGATCAAGAAGAATTTAACGTAGACTTTTGACATGGAGGAGAAGGGCAAAAAATATTTTCAGGAATAAATATTCAAAAGGCAGTAGTCATCAGTGCTGAATTCTGCAGTGTGCTTTCACTCTTGTGGATTTTGAATGCTTTGCTGCAGAATAAATATGAAACACCATAGACGTCTGCATTTAGCTATTCCATTTTAATTCAGTGCAAGTCTGAAGCAAGTCAAACAAACAGATCTTAGCAGTCATAGCCTTTGATTGTGGTTTCTGTGCTGAAAGCTCCCCTTGCTTTAGAGCAGAGTGTCTTGGAAAAAAGAAAAAAACTTCCTTTAGGAGACCTTGTTAACAGAGCATCAGCTAGAAGGAGAGTCCATGGCAAGAACTGAATGGCATTAAGCTGATGTTCCGCTTCTTGTAAATTCAGTCATCTGTCATTCATTTTATATCAAGGTTAATTCACATGCATGTTTTCTGTTATTGTTTGGAATCTAACGTGTGGTTTTCTCACTATTTTTGGACCCTTTTTGTGCAGACCTTTAAGGCAACAAAATAGTGAAGCACATTGGTGCTGTTCTGTAACTTTGAATTCGCTGCATTAACGAGCTTATGGTGTTAAAAGGCCACGAACCCATCTATTAGATCTGATCATGATTTTTTGGTAACCAATAGCAAAATCTCAGTAATCTTAATGAGTTCTGCTCTGACACTGGAAATTACTTTCATTTGCAGAAACACAGAATAATAGAGATTGAATAAGACTTCTGAAGATCATCTAGTGCATCGCCCTGCTCTGGAGATCGTTAGAATATAGGATTCCCAGAACCATGTCCAATCAAGACATTAGTAAATTCCACTAAACTTTCTCTTCTGAAGGCTAACCAGCCCCAACTCTTTTAGCCTCTCTTCACATGAGAGATGCTTCAGTCTCTTACCTTACCTGCTGGCTTTTTCCTGGGCTGGCTACAGCATGTCCATGTCTCTTGTACTGGGGTGTTCAGAACTGGTCCCAGCATCCAGATGTAGCCTCACCAGTGTCGACAGAGAGGGAACACTGCTGACTTAGGGTCACTTTGTTAACCACCAAGACCTCAGGCTTTTTTCTGCCATAAACAACAATGCATTTTGACAGTAGTTTTTAAAGAATCATATGGAAGTAAGAAAAGGAAAGATTTCTAGTTATAAACACCTTTTACTCCAGTTCAAAGGACAAAAAGGCTGAAAGGAGGAAATTAATGAAAGATTTTGTGTTCAGCTTAGACTGTTATTTCGATGTGAACACGAATTTCCCAGTATTTGTTTCAGAACTCACTCTTACCTGCTGTGTTTCATACATCTATTTCAATCCTTCAGTTTAGTTAGAATTTTTCTTGGTGAAAATTATATAACTGAAAACAGGCTTTTATAAAACTTAAGTAATTAGTTTAAAATTATGTAGCTGTAAAACTTTGCCGAACAAATTAAGACAATATGGATTACTGCTTTTCAGAAGAAGAAGAAGGAGAATGCATTTGTGGCTCCTCTACCTGATTAAGTTTCATAACATAATCAGGAAAGATTTTCTACTGGAAATACAAATTACTTTTTGAACTTAATTAAATGGCATCAATTAATTATTAACAATCTGTAATGCACTCCTAAAAGAAATCCTAAAACCTTGTAATTTGCTAAAAAGGTAATTTTGTCACTTAATTGAATTTGTTTTACACACATTTCTTTGATATAATTGCATATGGCACTGATAGAGCTTGATATTTTTTTTTCCTGGAATGTGATGGGTTCAAGACCACAATTTCAGGTAAAGAAAGCAAAGCAGTGAGGTCTTGATGGCATCCCAGATAAATCTGCCAGACAATGGATAGCTTAGGGAAACTGCAAAAAGGGTTATTAACTCTATAACTGTATACAGAAAGGAAGAAAAGGTTAAGCAAGTTAGTGAACAAACTAGAAACTGTGTCACAAATGCCATCACACATTCTGAGAACAATACAATGGGAGGTCACTATCATTTGGGCCTTGGGTCTTCTTCCAGTTTAGAGACCTGGGAAAAAGAGCATGTCAGTCAAGTAGAGATGAGTACCATCACCCTCCTTATTATTCATGCATCACCCCCATCTGGGGTACACTGAGACCCAAACTCTTTGCAAACTGGGGAATTCTTCAGTTCTCCAGCTCAACACTCTCAGGATGGCCTGACTTCTCAGCTCCCAAAACTGCATCCCTTGGTGCAACAGACATGCATTTCAAACAAAGAACCCAGACTCTCTCTTTCATGCCCAAGGTTTAAGGATTCTCAAGTCCTTCTGCTTTCTTCAGCTAAGCACAAAGGAGTCCTCCCCCAAAACTTATGCACCCCCAGTATGTCTCAGTGGCAGAAATGACAAACAGTCTCTCTTCCTGCTGAGCAGTCTCTCCAAAATGGCGGCAAGCAGCCGCATAGCCTCGGCCATGTGCGGGATCCAAGATGGAGACCAACTGCATGGCTGCATCAACAGGGCCGCACCCCCACACACACTCTACATGTGTCTGAGAGGGTCTTCCAAGGACCCTCCCCTCTCCTCTCTCCTCCTGTCTCATAGAATCATAGAATCATTACGGACTGGAAGGGACCTCGAAAGATCATCCAGTCCAATCCGCCTACAACAGCAGGATCACCTAAACTAAGTCACACAGGAACACATCCAGTCGGGTCTTGAATATCTCCAGTGAGGGAGACTCCACAACCCCCCNGGGAGAAGAACCTCTCTTGATCTGCTAACCACCCCTCTTCTAATCCACCCCAGGATGCTGTTGGCCCTCTTGGCCACAAGAGCACATTGCTGGCTCATAGTCATCCTGCTGTCCACCAGGACCCCCACATCCCTCTCTCCTTCACTACTCTCCAACAGGTCAGTCCCCAGCTTATACTGGTACCTAGGGTTGTTCTTTCCCAAATGTTCTCTGCACTTACTCTTGTTATACCTCATTAGATTTTTCTCAGCCCAGCTCTCCAGCCTGTCCAGATCTCGCTGAATGGCAGCACAGTCTGCAGGGGTGTTGGCGACACCACCCAGCTTTGTGTCATCAGCAAACTTGCTGACAGTGCATGCCAATCCCTCATCCAAGTCTCAGCTCCAGGAGGTAGAAAGAGGAGTACCCCAGCTCACCATGATGCTGAAGGGCTGCTCTGTGAGGGGGTGGTGATGGTAAATCTGCACTAAAGTCTTGCTTTTCTGGTCTGGGCCGGGGCGAGGAGAGGCATGCGGAGCCGTGGAGGGGCCACAGCGATGGGTGCGGGGTCCTCCAGGAGCCACTGGAAGCCGTGGTGAGTTGCCGCGGGCGCCAGACCGGGGCTGGTACAGCGAGGGGCTGTCCTCCTCCACCCTTCCATTTACAGGAGCGGAGCTGACCCGGCTGCCCCCTCCCTTCCATTTCCAATGGGGAAAACGGTGGAGAGTGCTGCAGGAAGCCATGACCGAGCCACATTCCCCACCCTCACCGCCCTGGGAACGGGCGATGGGGGAGGTGGTGCTTGGCTAACAGCCCGCAGTCAAGAGAGGGAAGAAAGAGCCCAGTCAGCTTTTTATATACTGATGTAGCCATGCTTTTCCGGGGCAGGTTCCCAGGACACATCCTTCCGGGGCAGGTCTTGAGACAGTGTAACCTCAGGGCAGGTACCCCAGGACAGGCCCTTCCAGGGAAGGGTCATGGGACCTGTGTAACTGGGGACAGGTTCCCCAGGACAAACCTTTCCGGGGAATGTTCCAGGACAGTGTTACCTCCCCCAGAACAGGTAACTGAGGGAAGGGTTCCTCCTGAAAGTAACACAACTTTTTGTTCTTCATGAAAGCACAAGCTCTGCACATCTGAAAATTCTGGTTATTTTCATACTGCAACACTGGAATTAATTTATTTTTAATTTCTCTAAATACTCTTTATTTTTCTGGTAAGTTTTAATATCATTGGTGTGTGTAGTGCACAGCTATAGATACTGACACTGGCTTTTGCCTTAATAGAATTTATGAAACAGAAACTGAAAAGTTCAGTCCAGTGTGATCTCCAAATCCATCAATTATCAATTTGACCAGATTGGTATAGAGCGATACTATGAAACCTTGAAGAAGGTATAAGATTCTTGTTGGTAAAGTGTGTGTGTGTTTTTCTTTAAAACTCTGGACAGAGCCCCATCCAGCCTGGCCTTAAACACCTCCAAGGATAGGACCTCCACCACCTTCCTGGGCAACCCATTCCAGGCTCTCACCACTCTCACCATGAAGAACTTCCTCCTCACACCCACTCTAAATCTACCCATCTCCAGCTTTGCTCCATTCCCCCTACTCCTGTCGCTACCTGACACCCTAAAAAGCCCCTCCCCAGCCTTTTTGTAGGCCCCCTCAGATACTGGAAGACCACAAAAGACTCACTTGGGAGCCTCCTCTTCTCCAGACTGAACAGCCCCAACTCTCTCAGTCTATCCTCATAGGAGAGGTACTCCAGTCCTCTGATCATCCTCGTGGCCCTCCTCTGCACTCGCTCCAGCATGTCCACATCCTTCTTGTAATAAGGGCTCCAGAACTGGACGCAGTGCTCCAGGTGGGGTCTCACCAGAGCAGAGTAGAGGGGGAGAATCACCTCCCTCGACCTGCTGGCCACACTTCTCCTGATGCAGCTCAGGATCAGGTTTGCCTTCTGGGCCGCAAGTGCACACTGCTGGCTCATGTTGAGCCTCTCGTCCACAAGCACCCCCAAGTCCCTCTCCTCAGGACTACTCTGCAGCCAGTCACTGCCCAGCCTGTATTTGTGCTTAGGATTGCCTCGACCCAAATGCAGGACCTTACACTTGGTCTTGTTGAACCCCATCAGGTTGGCTTGTGTCCACCCCTCCAGCCTGTCCAAGTCCCTCTGGATGGCATCCCTGATCTGCTCAATGAAGTCCAGGTATTTGGGAGAAACAACCAACCAACAACCAGCTTGAATTCCACAGGGCAGTACATACATTGCTCTCTCTATCACATCTTCTGTCTTTACTGCACAGATTGTCAAAAGTGAGGAAGAAATCCTCACAAGCCTCCCTCTGTTAACATCAGTCCAGTTAGGACTCTCTGAATAATCTGAAGAATACTTTCAGTGGAGCTTGTGCAAAAAAGTTGTTTTGACTTTATGATGAGAGGCCCATTTTGTTCTAAATATCCTGAAAATGATGGATGTTTATACTTAAAAATGAGATACTTAGATTATTAGGCATAGACTTCATGCAATTCTCCTTTATATTCTTCAGTCTCTGACTGAATTCTCAAACTAGTAGGACCAGATTTCTGGCTGCATTGCAGTGGATTCCTTATTTCCTTTATTTTGCACAGTCAATAAAAATTTTTTTAATATTTCAAAACCCTCAGAATTCCCAGGGCTCTGTCTAAGCAGGGAAACTGTTTGGAGAGTGTGGAATTCACAGAATCACAGAATATTAGGGGTTGGAAGGCACTTTGAAAGATCATCTAGTCCAATCCCCCCACCACAGCAGGATCCCTTAGATCAAGTTGCACAGGAACATATTTAGGTGGGTTTTAAACCTCTTCAGAGGAGACTCCACAGCCTCCCTGGGTAACCCATTCCAGTGCTCCATCAACTTCATCATGAAGAAGTTCCTTCTCACAGTTATATGGAACCTGCCGTGTTCCAGCTGACAGCCATTGTCTCTTGTCCTATCATGAAATGACACCGAGAAGAGCCTGGCTCCATCCTCCTGACACTAAGACTTCACGTATGTATAAACATTAATGTAGTCATCCCTCAGTCTCCTAGATCAAATCCAATAATTTTCGGGAAGATAGTATTTTCCTTCAAGATGCTATTGAGCACAGGATGCTGTCCTTCATGAACTTCTTTGACCAGCATCTGGGTCTTGGGCAGGCTGTGGCTCTCCCAGAAATGAACTTCTCCAGTGCAGACACAAACCCAACACAGTAACTCAAGGAAAATGATCATTTGGAAAGAAAAGTTAGGGATAAACCAGGTTTGTGCTATATGGTTTAATTGTCTTTTTTCACATTAATTTGTACAACTACTGAGAGGTCTTCCTTGTACTGGACAAGATTCTTTTCTGGAATAACAAATCATAGAATCATATACTGTATTGGGTTGGAAGGGACCACCAAAGGTCATCTAGTCCAACACCTCTACAACAAGCAGGTACATCTACAACTAGATCAGACTGCCCCCACAGCTCCATCCAGCCTGACCTTGAATGGCTCCAGGGATGGGGCCTCCATCACTTCTCTGGGCAGCCTGTTCCAGGAATCCTCCATCCTCATATTCAAGAACTTTCTCCTGATATCTGACCTAAAACTACCTTTTTCCAGCTTCAAACCATGACCTCTCATACTATTGCTCCCTGATCTTGTGAGCAGCCTTCCACAGCCCCATTCAAGGACTGGAAGGTCACTATGAAGTCACTCTGGATCCTTCTAGTCTTCAGGCTGAACAACTTCAACTCTCTCAGCCTTTTTTATATGAGAAAAACTGCAGCTTTGCTTCCTAGTGGTTTTCATTCCCCCCTAGATTACTCAGCATTCGTGAAGTGTCAAGCTAGCTAATTTTATTTAACATTGTGAATAGATTCTTTCCTCTTGGCATTATTAACATATTTTCACTAATAAAGAGGAAAATAATAGCAAGGGCAGCACCCAAAACGTGATCATTTACAGGTAGTGCTGTATGACCTTGCTGAAGAAGAAAGCAATAAGTACATGATATTGAAACGATGAAGTGTGTAGGACTAAAGCTCCAGAGAAATAAGTGTTGCCTTTGTCACAGTTATCTAGGGCTTCTTGGAGACAATTAGTGAACAAGTGATGGAGCTGGATAAAGAGAAGGAAGGTAGCAGCCAGTGAGGCAGCAGATACTTCTGATTTAATTTGGAATGGAAAGAATTCTTACAATGAATCACTGTTTCATGAAATAAAATTTTTTAACAAAGTCTTTGCAGGAGACAGGATAAGAGGACAGGGCCTGAAGCTGGGCCAGTTAGGCCTGACATTAGGAAGCCCTTCCTCACGGAAAGGGTGATAAGACCCTGGAATAGACTGCCCAGGGCAGTGGTGGAGTCCCCATCCCTGCAGGTGTTGAAGAACAGACTGGCTGTAGCCCTTGGTGCCTGGGTCTGGTCGATGTGGTGATGTTAGATCCTGGGCTGGGCCAGATGAGCTCAGAGGGCTTTTCCAGCCTCTATCATTCCGTGATTCAGTGATTCTGTGAGATGGACATTCTTTTCATACAGAATTTAGCTGAGGTAAAGAGGGGAAGTCAGAGAGCAGGTGAAAGCAAGCAAGGATAGCCTGATAGAGAGCTATAACAGGTGACACAGTAAATCACCATCCATGGATGGTGAGTCACTGTCACTGGATTCTGGGATTTATTTAAAGACTAGTAAGATGAGAACTTTTACCTCAGCTGATTGTTTCACACACTCACTCAGCCCCCACAGTGCTATTTTCCCTAGGTTCTGACTTCTCTTCTCAGCAGGGAGGTCATTCCTGCTTCAGGACAGTTGTGTAGAACGTTGGTCCAGTTTCCAGATTTTGGCATCAGTGTCAGGGTCTCCCAGCTTCCTTGCCATTCATCTCCACACAGCTCTCTGATCTCCAGGATCTTCCCTCACCCCAAGGATCTTTCTTGCAGCCAGGAACTTCACCGTCTGCTTTCCTGGCCCCCTTCTCTTTATGTAGACCTCTATTGTGTTGACACACACTTTTCTTGGCCTCCATGCCTCCTATTTTTCCCCTCTGAATAGGTTATGTGGAGAAGCATAACATGTGATTAAGCCTTCTAAACAGTGCTTCTGTCTCATGTTTCCTTATTAGCTAGAGGGTTCAGAATATATTTGTTCAGTCTGAGCATCCCCAAAATTTACAACCAGTCCACACTGCAGCTACCAAGTAGCAGCCTACTGCTTGGGAGTTGAAGAGCTCAAAAGTTCAGTTTCAGTTCGCGCTCCAGCAAACACAGCACACCCCATGTTTCTGATGCCTGTTAGCATCCAAAATTCGAGTCGGTTTACCACTTACAAGGGAATATTTGGGCAGTTCATGTCTTGAAACACCATGAACATGGCTATTCCCTGTCTCCAGTAGGGTCATTAACCTCTGATCTTTGCCTGGATGAAGAGAAAGTTGAAAATATTGTTTAGCATCTCAGGCCTGTTGGATAGAAAATGAAAAAAATCACAAAACCCTGAATCCCATTGCAAAAGCAAATTTTTATTTTTTTCTTTAGTCTGTGCAGAGATCTCTGAAAGTTAACCTGCTTTTCTGGAACGCAGTCTGCAAAATGAAACCACCAATATTGCAGTAAAATGTAGAAAATAAACAGCCATCAGCTGGGATTACTTGCAATGCATGCCAGTGTCTCCTTCTCCACTGCCAGTAGGTATACTCAGGCTGAAGCATACTCCGTGTATTCAAACTGAAGGAGGAAGTGAGGGTTGATGAGCAGCCAAAGCAAGTTACATAACATTGGAGGACACTGAAGAGATACTCCAACTTGCGATGCTCCGATTGAGATGGGCTGCCTGGGTAAATTTTGGGGAAAAAAAGAAACCTGTGAAATGGTTCTGTGGATTAGATTGTTGTTTTGACTAGCAACGGGGTCCTCGTGTGAACACAAAATAGAAGGAATATATTCTAGTGGGCAGTCAGATTATTATGGTGCAATTTGCAGGCAACGCATCATCATAGAAGGGCCTTGGCTCTTGCATCTACCTTGTCTAGATGTTCTCTGAACACTATTACGATTTCAGATTAGTTCTACAGAAATGTCCAGAAACCTTGACTCCAAAGTCATAAATAAGTAGTCTCTGTTGCAATATGAAAGGAAACAGAGACAATCGTTGAGTTCAACGAGAGAGTAAAGAAGAAACAGTGCACAAGAGCTCATGCAAGTGTATTGGAGAGCTGTGACTATCAGTTCCAGCTGCACGTACGCCTTCCTGTAATAACACTCCTTGAGTCTTTGCAACTTCAGGCAAGTGAAACTGATGTGAGGTCAGAATCAGGATCCCCTTGTTTCAGGTGTGACGTGCAGGTCAGTGAGCCAGTCCTCTTGCCTGTGCAGAGAGCACACAGTTGTAATGTGACAGAGGATTTCCCAAATTCTGAGAGACATCTCCACATCTCAGTGATGCACTGCTTCACCCCCTGGGCCACTGCCAGTTTAATAATTCCTGGCCACTCACTGTTGACACACCACACTGAAATAGTCTCATTTAAAGATTTTTTTTTTTTTATGAATAGGAAAACATAACATTTACAGTTTTTTTATTAAGCTGGTAGGGAAAACAGATTAGGGTAGCCTTTGCAGGGCGTTAGCTAGACGAAGTCTGAACCTATGCTCCTTAACTAATGTGCTCGTACACAGTATAGATCTGTTTTCACATCTCATTTCCTTAGTAGATGGGATGGAAAACTAATTTTAAATAGAAAAAAAATAAAAATAGAAATCTTTTTTTGTATTGAAAAAGATTTTTTTAAAAGTAATGGCAATGCCAGAAAAAATAAAGATTTCACCAGCTAGACCGTGACTTCAATCAATCTTCCTGACCAGGTAGCATAAGACAAAGATAAGATAATTTAATATACATCTTAGACTTTATCACCAAATCCTTTTGAGACTATAATTAGGATATGGCTTGTAATGGATTTGTTACTTATCTGTCATGAAGAAATAGTCTATAAGTAATACAATTGTTCTAAGTGGCTTACTTATAATTCAATTTCTTTTGTACTAGGAAATATGACACAGACTCATTCATCTAGATTAATAGGGACAGTATGTTTGGAAGAATTTTAAAGATGTATGAATACAACTGTGCTTTGATACAAGTGAAAGAACCACTATGCAAACCCTAAGATTCTGCCAAGGCAAGGTTATTTGTGGCTTTGTTTTAAAACGCATTTTGGTGCAGATCACAGATTTCTTTCTAAACAGTAACACATGTGCCACAACAGGTAGCTCATAAGACCCTTCCAAATGATCACACACAAAGGCAGGAGTTGCCTTCAATAGCAGTGTTACCTACTGCTGCCACTTCTCGTGTTCAAGGGTCTGTAGGACTTCATCTCTGCTAGATCCCTTTTTGTCTGTGTCAGATAAGACTCTTACCTTGGTTTGAAAGGTTATTTACTGCCATAGTGTGAAGTGTAGCTGAACTATAGTCAAATGGATTTTTCTCATCCGATTTATCTTCTCCAAGAAGTAATTAATGGAAGAGAGTGAGAGCTTATTTCTCCTTCCAGACCTTCCGCCTCTGCTTTTCTAAACTCCTCAGTCACCTCAGAAATTTGAAAGGTTTCTTGTACACTTTCCTCTTCTAATCTGTGTGCATTTGTGTAACGGTTTGAAAATTTTGATGATGTCTTTCTTCAAAAGTGCAAGGTAAAACTGCAAGGTTAATTGATCTGTTTTCTGTGAACAGGGTGGGTTTGGGCAGGCAGAAGGGATCTGGACTTTCAATTTTAGGTTTCCAGCTCCACCTTCTTCTTTTGGACTCCATCGTCTTCACTTCTCATCAGTGTTCAGAGGGAGAGCACATGCCCCTGGTCCAGATATGGCAGCTGTCTTGCCCTGTAAGTGTGGTGAATAGAGAATCAAGAGTCAGTGTAAGGAAGGTTTCATATGGATTCCATGGTTTGCTGAAATGGAGAGAGTTCTCCCATTGCTCATGGCCATAGTAATCATCACTTTGGAAATGGAGGAGTGGTGTGGAAGCACACGGAACAGAAAACTGGACTTTAACATCTGAGGGATGTATGGAAGAATGCAGTGATTAACCACCACATGTCTTTGTGAATATGTCTTTTTATGTGCAGTTTTTATTTGAGGGGTTTTTGTGCAGTGAAGTAAACATCTTGTTGCCTTTTTTCCTCAAATCAAGATTGTATCATTTCGTTCCTGCAATTCCTAAGTGTTTGGGTTTTTTTTTCCAAAACTCCTTGTATAAAGAAGGATGTAATGCGTGTAACTCCATCGAAGATATAAATTAAACTAGAGCACAAGTAAGTTCAAAATGAATTATTTGTATGTAGCCTTGAAAGTCAAGTGCATCAGAAGAGGAAGGTCTGGACGAAGTGCCCATGAAAAATCCACAAAGCCAGAAAAAACATATGAACTGACAGTGGTGATTAAATGTTGAAATATCACATCTTGAAATAAAATAAAACACCGCTCACCTAAATCGATATCCAAAATGGATATCCATCACTACATGATGGAAGTTCTGTCACATTGTCAGAGAGAGAGAACGTTTCTTTTCAGCTCGGAAGCCTGAAGAAGTCCAAATCGGACAGGTACTTGGATCTTTCCAGAACTGAATTCCTAATTTTCTGGTTCCATGCCATTGTACTTCCTGAAGCTCATGTGATGCACTGCACTTTGTGCATTGCTGGTCTCAAAAACTGGGAGAGACAGGTCGTGTTTCCTTCGTGAGATGAGCTCATTGTAAAAATTAGGCTAAAGAAAATGGAAAGCACAAAGTTGAAAAGAGCTGAAAGTAAGACGTTATTAAAATCCGTAGGTTGCTGATGGTTGGCAGCCAGCAGGATACTCCAAGGGAGATACTGCTTCATGTCTTTCCTGCTTTTGAAATCCTTTCCCTAATCATCTCTTGTTTGTCATTGCCACAGACAGATCATTAGGCTGACTGGATCCAACATCTGCATTTATCATGTTTAAAAATGACAATGGAAAACCAAGCTAGGGCAGCTCTTTGCAGCCAGCTGGAGTGATATGACCTATGTCCATGCCATTGGCTCTTACCCACCTAAAGATGACAGCCTTATTTAGATAGACTACTGGGAATCAACCTGTACTTATATAAAACCCTGAAGCACGCCCAGTCTTTGTTTAAGAAGTTTTTAGTTGACACAGGGACTTGGCTAACAGTTTGTTAATATGACAGTCCTCAGGCAGGAGCCCTCACGCTCTTGATTGTGCTGGAACAGAAGCAGTCAATGTGCCACTATAAATACATAATTTTAAAAGGTTCTCCCCTCTTTCTCTTTTGACTTTCATTTGTACACTTCTGTTTATGTTGCCTAAGTGGTTCAGCACTATGGACGGAGTGGTGTCAGGCAATTTTGGAAATATACAGTTATGACATTTGATTTTGCAGAAGAAGTTTGTTAAACCTACAAAGACAGAGTCATGAGTCATGACTGTCCCTGGTGACTTAAGTTCAGTAGGAAAATATTGCCTGTTTCACTCTGAATTTAAAAAAGTGGTTATTATTCGGAAGGATTAACATGATCGGGTGTCTCGTAACCTTTCAAAGAGATAGAAATCTCCAAACATTAGATGAGACTTTCTGAGAAATGTGATTTCTTTTGCTAACTGATCTATTTCAGTAAAGATCAAGGAATGATTCAAAAGTCATTCACAGCAGGTGCAGCCTTAAAAATAATTCAGATTAATATATAAAAATATCAGTACACTCCATCCTGTTGACATTTAAAATGGCGGTAGACATTCATTCTGAGTACTTGTAAAGGTGAAGTCTAAATAAACATATAAATCGGTGCCACCATCACACAGGAGTTATGATTCTTAAATAAACCCTGACTCATTAGTATTTCATGTTTTCAACTTCTTGACTAAATAAGTATTTATTCTTCAGCATTTGAAAATACTCGATAATTCAGAGGGAAGTAATGTAGCGATTCTGGACTGAGTCACTCTTTAGAAGAGAAAAGGTGTTGATTTACTCTTCCCTTGCATGAGTGTGTCATTAAATGAGACACAGGTAAACCACAAATATATTATCCATCAAAATAAATCCCTGTACACACTGTCTAGTGAGTCTTTGTCTGAGAAGGTGATTCTCAAAACTGAAATTTGTTGATTTGAATTATAGAGTAGCAATCAAGGGATTTTCCATTTTAGGCTGGAAATGTGTTTATTTTTTAAATTTAATATACAGGACCCCAAAAAGGAGTTGTTTCTTGGTATTTTCATGCCTGTTGCTTGGATTTTGTGTATTAAAATAATCAACTACTAATTACATCATTCATTTGTGTATGTTTAGCACTAAATATGTAAAAACTCCTTGTTGTTATCTTCTGTTTCCCTACAATGCCATTTCTTGTCACATAAATTTCATTCACCATTTCATAGGATCATAGGATGTTAGGGGTTGGAAGGGACCCAAGAGATCATCGAGTCCAACCCCCCTGCCAGAGCAGGACAAAACTATCTAACACAGATCACAGAGGAACACATCCAGGCGGGCCTTGAAAGTCCCCAGAGAAGGAGACTCCACGACCTCCCTGGGGAGTCTGTTCCAGTGCTCTGTGACCCTCACAGTAAAGAAGTTCCCCCTTGTGTTGAGGCGGAACCTCCTCTGCTGCAACTTACACCCATTGCTCCTTGTCCTATCACAGGGAGCAAGTGAAAAGAGCCTGTCCCCCCCCTCCTGGCCAGCCTTCAGGTACTTATAAACATTGATCAAATCTCCCCTAAGTCTTCTCTTCTCCAGACTAAAAAGCCCCAAGTCCCTCAGCCTCTCCTCATAAGCCATGCCCTCCTGTCCCCTAATCATCCTCGTAGCCCTCCGCTGGACCCTCTCCAGTAGATCCCCGTCTCTCTTAAACTGGGGGGCCCAAAACTGAACACAGTACTCAAGATGAGGCCTCACCAGGGCAGAGTAGAGGGGGAGAAGAACCTCTCTCGATCTGCTGGACACACTCCTCCTAATACACCCCAGGATCCCATTGGCCTTCTTGGCCACCAGGGCACATTGCTGTGCCATGGTTAACCTGTTGTCCACCAGGACCCCCAGGTCCCTCTCCACAGGACTGCTTTCCAGTAGATCACCTCCCAGCCTGTACTGGTGGAGTTTGTTATTCCTCCCCAGATGCAGGACTCTGCACCTGTCCTTGTTGAACTTCATCTGGTTTCTCTGTGCCCAGCCCTCCAGTCTGTCCAGGTGTCTGATCATTTCTGTCATTCATTATTGGCCTAACCGTACCCTATTTAAGAGGTTTGAAATTTTTTAAATCCTAAAGTTAGATTTTTCTGCTTTAACTGTCTTTTAACTTATCACTTCGTTATTTCTCATTAATGCAACTCAGAAAAACTTATTTTCTCCAAGAGTAAAACACACTTTCACATGCCTCATAGGTACAAGCTCTGTTAGAATTCTGGTTGTCTGCTGGCAAGAGGAAAATATTTTATTTGGGCAAAAAGGTATTAATTCTGAAAGATCTATAGCTACCCTGATATTTGCTGGAAGACCTACTCAGCCAGCCATCCACAGTTCAAGAGGTTTCTCCAGTGCATTGGTGACGACTTACTGATGCAAATGTGGAGAAACCCACTGGGACAGGAGCACTGCTGGATCTTGTACTCACCAACAAGGCGGGTCTGGGTGAAGCAGTGAAGGATGGGGGCAGCCAAAGTTGCAGCTACCATGAGATGGTGGAGTTCAGGATCTCATGTGGGAGGAGTAGAATGCCTAGCAGAACCACAACCCTGGACTTCAGGAGGGTCAAGTTTGGCCTTTTCAAGCAATTGCTAGGGAAGTCCCAAGTGATAGGGTACTGGCAAGTAAAGGGGCCCAAGATAGTTGGATAATATTCAAAGATCACTTCTTTAAAGCCCAAGATCAGAGCTTTCCTACGGGAAAGAAGTCAAGGAAGGGAGCCTGAAGACCTGTATGGTTAAACAGGGGTCTGTTGGGTAAAATCAAGAGGAAGAATAAAGTCTGTAGATCATGGAAGGAGGAGATGGCCACTTGAACAATGAGACAGAGTCTAGTTGGAGGCTGGAATCCAGTGGAGTCCCCCAAGGGTCAGTACTGGAACCTGTACTATTCAATCTATTCATTATTGACTTGGATGAGGGATTAGAGTGCACTGTCAGCAAGTTTGATGATGACATAAAGCTGTGAGGAGTGGCTGACACTCCAGCAGACTGTGCTGCCATTCAGCAGGACCTGGACAGGCTGGAGAGCTGGGCAGAGAGAAATTCAGTGAAATTTAAGAAGATCAAGTGTAGAGTCTTGCATCTGTGCAAGTACAACCCCTGGTACCAGTATAGGTTTGGACTGACCTGTTGGAGAGCAGTGTAAGAGAAAGGGACGTGGGGACCCTGGTGGATGACTATGAGCCAGCAATGTGCCCTTGAGGCCAAGAAGGCAAATGGCATCCTGCAGTGGATCAGAAAGGGGGATGGTTAGCAGATGGAGAGAGGTTCTCCTTCCCCTCTGATGAGATCACATCTGGAGTATTGTGTCCAGTTCTGGGCCCCGCAGTTCCAGAAGGACAAAGAACTGCTAGAGAAAGTTCCGTGCAGAGTCACAAAGATGATGAAGGGAGCAGCGAACCTCTCTTCTGAGGAGAAGCTGAGGCAGCTGGATCTCTTTAGCTTGGAGAAGAGAAGACTGAGGGGTGACCTCATTAATGTTGATAAATATGTGAAGGATGGATGTCAGGAGGATGGAGCCAGGCTCTTCACAATGTCATCTAGTGGTAGAACAAGGGGCAATGAACAAGCTGAAACATAGGAGGTTTCACATCAGTATGAGAAGGAATTTCTTCCCAGTGAGGGTGACAGAGCATTGGAACGGACTGCCCAAGGATGTTGTTGCCTTCTCTAGAGATGTTTAAAACCTTTCTGGATATGTTCCTGTGCAACTTGATCTAGGTGATCCTGCTGTGGTGGGGGGATTGGCCTAGATGATCTTTTGAGGTCCTTTCCAGTCCCTAATGTTCTGTGATTCTGTGATAGCTCTTATGTTTCCATCGGTTTTGAGTACTGTGTCTATTTATTCACATTTCTCTGTCCCCCTAAATCAGATTCTCAATTTTCAGTTTGATTTTGATTTGTTTTGTGTTTCTTTCCTCACAGCTAGTTTAATTTTAATTTGATATTCCTCAGAGCTAATTTAACTGGTTTTATATTCCACATATTGTTAATTTTTGGAATGCTGAGCTGGGTAGACACTGACATATACTTCCAGACAGCTGAAATATGTTTTCTCACTTCTTTGCCTGTGCTGTGCAATTCATAGTAATATTTTTCAGGGATTTCGACAATTTCTGAACCCCACATCTGCATTTCAAGTTTATTTCTCCTTAGTTATCTGTAAAAATGAATTATCCATACCTAAGAGAGATTTATGGGATTTTACAAAATAAATGTACGCTACTTAGTGTAGATTACTGGACTACATGACCCAATAATTCTAGGTGACATTCATCCAACCTACCATAACTATCTGAATGTAGGAATCTACATTAATAACCTGGTTTCTTTCCATACAGAATAAAAATTAATAGGAATTATTTTTTACAAAATTGAGCCCTTCTGGTTTTGGTGTAATGCATCACCCTTTGCATGTTCACTAAGTTCCACATAAGTGTGGAGTTTATATGCTGTGGTTTTGACTAACCATCATTATTTTTAGTCTGGCCAATGGCACAGCATGTATGTTAACACTGTTTTTTTCCGCTTCATTGTTTTACATCACGTCCTGGTCTTTAGTGTATCACCCATGACATTCTATTTTTAATTTGGAGAAATCTTAGGGCAGAAATTGTATTCTGAAAAGTTTTTACTTTGACAATAATTACACAGGTCAATCAAGCAATTTTTACATATCTGACTGATTAATGGAGAAATTAAATCACAGTAATTTATTTTGAATTATTTGAAGGTATCACCCTAAAATACGTTAATGAATGCAGAGTAAGCATATTCTCCTGAACATTTAAACTTCCACGCAGTATTCAACTTCCTTTAAAATTCTGATAATAGTCCAGGCAAGTTAAAAACAAATAAAAGTAGAGCACCTAAATGTGTGTGTCTTCCGTAATGACTGCACCACTTTGTCTTTTTTATGTGTGAAGTTAGCAAATAATTATAGCAATATAAAAAATATATGGCAATACAAAGAACAATTGCTTTAGGAAATAAATGTAGTATTAAAAGCACAGTCCTAAGGACTTTTAGAAGCAAAACTCTTATCCCCAGGTGGCAACGGGACTTCTGGGTTAGTGATAAGTTGAACAAACTGGATGCACACAAATCCATGGGCCCAGACAGGATGCACCCGCGTGTGCTAAGGGAGGTGGCAGAAGTCATTGCTAGGCCATTCTCCATCATCTTTGCTAGGTCCTGGGGAACAGGAGAGGTGCCTAGGGACTGGAGGATAGCAAATGTTACCCCAATCTTTAAAAAGGGAAAGAAGGAAGACCCAGGTAACTATAGACTGGTCAGCCTCATGTCCATCGCAAGAAAGGTGATGCAGCAATTTGATCTAGAGCCTGTCTCCAGGCACATCAAGGACAGGAGGGTCATTAGGGACAGTCAGCATGGCTTCACAAAGGGAAAGTCATGATTGACCAACCTCATAGTCTTTTATGAGGGTGTAACCAGGTGGATAGATGAGGGCAGAACAGTGGATGTGATCTATCTTGACTTAAGTAAGGCATTTGACACGGTCTCTCACAGCATCCTTGCAGACAAACTGACGCAGTGTGGCCTGGATTTTCGGGTAGTGAGGTGGATGGTAAACTGGCTACAGGATAGAAGTCAGAGAGTGGTGGTCAATGGGACAGAGTCTAGTTGGAGGCCTGTATCCAACAGAGTGCCCTAGGGATCAGTGCTGGGACCGGTCCTGTTCAATCTATTCATTGATGACTTGGATGAGGGATTAGGGTGCACTGTCAGCAAGTTTGCTGATGACACAAAGCTGGGTGGTGTCGCTGACACCCCAGCAGACTGTGCTGCCATTCAGCGAGATCTGGACAGGCTGGAGAACTGGGCAGAGAAAAATCTAATGAGCTCTAACAAGAGTAAGTGCAGGGTCTTGCATCTGGGCAAAGACAACCCCAGGTACCAGTATAGGCTGGGGACTGACCNCCGCCTGGATGTGTTCCTGTGTGACTTGGTCTGGGTGATTCTGCTGTTGCGGGAGGATTGGACTAGATGATCTTTTGAGGTTCCTTCCAATCCATAGTGATTCTATGATTCTATGATTCAGAAACTGTGAGCATGTGCTGCAAATGCATTTACGACACCACCTCAGACTCCATACATTTTAGAAAAGATGGATTATTTCAGGGCACAGTGCTCAGTGGTTTCATGAAGAAGGCATTTGCTGCAAAGAAAAGCCTTGTAGGATAATGCAATAAAAATGTAGATGGATGTCCCCTGCCTGGAGATAAAAGTTCCATTCCTTCTACAACTGTAAAGGTAAAACCAAAGTGAAATCTTTCCAAATACTTTTCATCCTGTGTGGATGTGGTGGTGTCAGAAAGCTGAAGTGATTGTTAGGCCTTGGATATAGATAAGGAGCTGAATGTTGCAAAAATGGAATGTGGCTTACAGCAAGAATAGGACCGGACGAGCAGAGTAGACACACGCTGAAGCAAGCTATTGCATAAACTTCTGAAAGCTATTGTGCAAGTTACCTGTAGTGTACTGACTTCTCTCAGCAGACCTCCCTGTGGGATGGGTCAGGTTGCCATGTTGGGCCCTGTGTCTCCTTTAAAAGGGAATCACATATGTTTCTCTTTTTCTTCGGAGAGGCAGTTGTAATGTTTGGAGCTGACTGTCCTACCTTCAGGTGACTTCACCTTTCTCCTCATTTGGCTGACCTTCAGATTGCACAGCCCCATACCTGTTGTGCAGGGGTAATTGGGAACTTATGGGAGGCTGCCCTGAGCAGGGACTCTTTTCTGTTCCTCCCTGACCTAAGCTCCATCTGACTGTTGAGTCTGTGCCGGGGAAAGCAGGAAATGGCTCCAGCAGTCTATTTCTGTCTCACACTTCTTGATGCTCCTCAGCCTGCTCACCTCCCCTCAGAATTCTGTCCCCAAGCAGAGGACTTCCTCTACCTGGGACCATCTCCCACAGTGAGCTCTCTGCTGCCTCCTGCCCTGGTGCCACAGCCAGATATCCCTTGCAGCCAAGTGCCTGGGTAGCTGTGTGTCTGCCCTGAAAGCTCCATCTGAGTAGGTGTTTCAGCTGTGGAGAGGGCAGAACACGAAGTGTCCATTGCCTCCTGATGGGTAGAAACCATTGCTCCTGGGTAGAGTCTGTAAAGTGGTTAGGCAGAGGCAGGACCCCCCCTCTTGCACCAGTGTGCACTCCAGAAGGCTCCTCCCACGTCTGTTTGAACTGGTCACTTCCAGCAATATTCTGTTCAAACACCCCACAGTCACCCCAGCCCACAATTGTGCTGAGGCCTCCTAGATACAGAAAAAAAAGCATTGGATGGGGAAAAACACAGAGAAAAGAATAACAGCAATAATAATAATAATAAAACAGCCTCAGGTATTGATATTTAGAACAGAAAATTCAGATATAAAATAACAAATGGAGGAAAGTATGAAAAATATGCTGGAAGATAATATTGGGTGAATTAATGAAAAGAAGATTTACTGAGTAAGTCTTACTCAGCTAGAAGAAACAACTCTCAAATGCCAGACAAATGTAAAGTGATTAATAAAAGGAATAAAATGATCACACTTTGTACCAACCTAAGGGCATGTAAATGTGATCGTGTACTTGGTGCTGGGAAGTGCTGTAAACTGTTTATCATACAGTGAGGAGTCAGGCACAGAGTTTATGCAAAAGCTCTGCAGTGAAATGGAACAAGAAGAACACTAGCTTTGGGTTAATATAATTTTCCTTTCACTGTCAAGTTTTTTGTTTACTGTTTGGAGAATGACATTATTTCAGTGATTCCTAACACCATGTGGGAGATGGTAAATCTAGAGGTATAAATTAGGAAGACTGTATGTCAATCACCTCTTCTGATACACATGTCTGGTCACATCATTGTAGTAAAGACTCTCCCAAAGTCTAAAATCATTCATTGTGAAATTAAAGAAAAAAAAAACCCCTAAATTTTATGAGGGAAATGGAATAAAAATATCTTGCATTTTGTCATGTGTATGCAGTCCTTTGATTGAAATGACTTTTTTTTACCTCTTTGCATCGGATAATCATGGAATCACAGAATGTTGGGCTTTGGAAGGGACCTCTGGAGATCATGTAGTTGAACAAAGCTGCCAGAGGAGGGTCACCTAGAGAAGGTTACACTAGAACACGTCCAGGTAGGTTTAAATGTCCCCAGAGAAGAAGACTCCACAACCTCTCTGGGCAGCCCCTTTCAGAGCTCTGTTACCCTCACTATAAAGAAAGTTTTCCTTATGTTTAAAGTGAACATCTTATGTTCCAAATCACATCCATTACATGTAGCACACTGGGTGCTTCATCCATGAACATGCTTGGGCACCACCATTTATAGTACAGAGTTTTCAGTTTCCACCTGGAAAAGGTTTCTCATCAAGAAAAAGACAAGCCCAGACAAAGCCTGTCTGTCAGCCTCAGCTATACCAAGAATTTCTGTTTTCTCTGTTGAAAATCCAAACAGCATGTCCTGTGCAGTTTCCAGCATTGGTCAGTGCTTAGCAGGCATGAATAAATAAACCTGACCGATGTCTGTGTGTGAGTCCAAGGAAGCCTGAATTATTCAGCATGTGCCAGTGCAATTAGTGTCATAAACATGAGTTAAACAATGGCATACACCAAGGGACCATCCCCAACCACCAGCTGATGTCGTTGTGAATTAGTTAGTGACTCACAAGCTCTGTAATGAGCATGTGGTTGCCTAGTTAGAGAAGATTCATTAATTATGCATATATGGATCTGGTAGAACCAAGAATGCATCTTCAGGATGTAAAATTGTGTAGTGGCATCTGGCTCAGGAATATTTTCCACATCTCTGCGATGTGATAAGAATTAGTTCACCCAAATCAGCAGCTCTGCTTCTGTTATTTCTTGACATCATGAACACTACGAATGCTGTGACACCAGGACTTCCATTGCAGTTTATACCTTGACATTATTATGTCTATATCACAGTAACACTTCTTGTATTTAAAAACAGGGCCTCAAATTCATAACAGCAGAAGTACTCAGTGGTGCAGAGTTAAGTTGGATGCCTGTGTTTGGTGATTTTCCTCAGGGGTTAGTACTGGATCCAGTCCCATTCAGTATATTCATCAATGACCTGGATGATGGGACAGAGTGTATAATAGAAAGTGAGGAGGAGGAGGAGCTGACACACTGGAGTGTTGTGCTTCCGTTTAACATGGTACGGATAGGCTGGAGAGTTGGGCAGAGAGAAACTTGACGAAGTTCAACAAGAGTGAGTGTAGAATGCTGCATCTGGTAAAGAACAACTCCAGGGGTCAGTACAGGTTGGAGACTGACCTGCTGGAGAGCAACTCTGGGGAAAAGGACCTGGGAGTGCTGGTGGGCCACAGACTGACCATGAGCCAGCAATGGGCCCTCATGGTTGCATTATGAAGAGCATGGCCAGTAGGTCAAAGGAGGTTCTTCTTCCCCTCTATTCTACCCTGCTGAGACCAAATCTTGAACACTGATACCCAGTTCAAGATGGGGAGGGGGCTACTGTCAGGCATGGAGACACTGAGATGTTTGGGGGTTGGAGCATCTTCCTTACAAGAGGCTGAGAGAGTTGGGATTAGAGTCTGGAGAGAGGGAGGCTGAGAGTAGGTCTGATCAATGCTTAGAAGTATCTAAAGAGTGAGTGTCAGAAGGATGGGACCAGAGCCTTCTCAGTGGTGCCCAACAACAAGATGAGGATCAAGGGGCACAAACTGGAACATAAGATGCAGAAAACCCGCCTGCACGCGTTCCAGTGTAATCTTCTCCAGGGGATCCTACTCTGGCAGTGGGGTTCAACTTGTTGATTTCCAGAAGTCCCTTCCAGCTCCAACCATTCTCTGATTCCATAATTGTGTGATAGCATTATTTTAAGATATGTCCCAAACCCAAAACACTCATCTGTGTGAGAAGAAATAATTATTATCTCAAAGTGATCATTAATGTGCCATCAATTGCCACAACCCTAACAACACAGTAGACGGCCTGGCCCTAATCCAACACTGCAGTTTGAATGTCAGCCTGCTCATTCTTCACTGCACAAGCTGGAACTGCTCCAGATGGTTTTGAATAAGCTTTCCCTCTAACATCTGTGAAAACCTGGGCAGTTATGGAGGCTTGACTAAGACGTGATGTTCCTGCAGGGCACAATGGACTCGTATAGCCAGGGTAAAATAGCCTAAAGTAGCCCTGAGAGGGAAGCTGTCCTACAGATGGCAGTCATCAGAAGAGTTTGGGACTGATATATGAATATTCTGGGTTTCCTGACTTCTGCTTTTCTCACAGATTTGTGGTTGCTTGTAAATATTTTACATTTTAACTTTTGTGTTTGGATTTTCATGAAAAGCAGCCCAGCCTGTTCCAAGGCTTCTCCACCTTTTTGGGTAAGACATTTTTGCTAAGATCCAATCTGACCCTCCCCGGCACAATTTGACCCCATTTCTTTTTGTCCTGAATGACACACACCCTAACATGTTGTACTTTTAGATGGCTAACACCTCCCATGAAGGTCAAAGGCCTGAGATTGTTTTTCCTACTTGATTTAAGAAGATTGTGTCTATCTCCTCTTTTTGGTGGAGCAGTCTGTAAAGATGCTCACTGCTGTGTCTCCTGTTAACACAGTAACGAGGCCATTGCTCTCCTCTGCTGCTGAGGCAACTTCTGGCACCCACTGTTGCTGAGTGTCTGGGTAGCTGTGTCTTCCCTCAGGAGCTTCATTTGGATCAAGATCTCTGAGGGGGACAGAGCCAGACACTCCCATTGGCGTCATGACCTGAGACGTAAGTCTGTAGTGATGAGACGGGTCAGACGTCCAGCCAGGAAGTAAACATTAGCTGGGTCAAGAAGATACAAGGTCATATGATTCTATGATTCTATGATATACAGGCACAGCTACAATGCAGCTGCAGCAAAGACTTTAGACAAAAGAAGCTACTGAGACAAAGTGCAGAGGCTCAAGATCATGCTTCTCGCAGCTTTTTCTTCCAGTGTCTATGTTAACAACATAGAATCACAGAATCACAGAATCACAGAATCACAGAATCACAGAATCACAGAATCATTAGGGATTGGAAGGGATCTTGAAANAGAACCTCTCTTGATCTGCTAACCACCCCCTCTTCTGATCCACCCCAGGATGCTGTTGGCCCTCTTGGCCACAAGAGCACACTGCTGGCTCATAGTCATCCTGCTGTCCACCAGGATCCCCAGGTCTCTCTCTCCCTCACTACTCTCCAACAGGTCAGTCCCCAGCCTATACGGTACCTGGGGTTGTTCTTGCCCACATGCAACAATCTGATCTGCAGACATCTGTGCCACATTGGAGCTGCCCAGCTCTCCAACCTGTCCAGGTCTCACTGAATGGCAGCACAGTCTGCAGGGGTGTCAGCAATACTACCCAGCTTTGTGCCATCAGCAGACTTGCTGACAGTGCACCCTGATCCCTCATCCAAGTCATCAATGAATAGATTGAACAGGACCGGTCCCAGCACCGATCCCTGGGGCACTCCACTAGATACAGGCCTCCTACTAGATTCCGTTCCATTGACCACCACTCTCTGACTTCTACCCTATAGCCAGTTTACAATCCGCCTCACTACCCGAAAATCTAGACCACACTGCCTCAGTTTGGCTGCAAGGATGCTGTGAGAGGTCAAAAACCTTACTTACATCAAGACAGATCACATCATCAACCCCACAAAAAGTTGCTATCCATGTAAAGTGTTCAGAGCAATAAACAAAATTCAGCAGAAGAACCCACTTCCACTCCTCATGCCGAGTGTGCACTTAGTCACCATCTATTATGAAATCTGGCTGTGCTTTTGTGAATAGCCCTGGTGAGGTTGATTGCTGTTGTATCCCTAGGTGACTTCAGGTAAATCAGACAGCTCCATTTGTGTCTCAGCGAAACAGCACTGTGGGAAGCTGACATTTCTCGTGTGATCCTGAACACCTGTAATCATTGGGGCCACAAGTAATGATATATAAAATCCCCTAAAGAAATAACTGAATGTGGCAGGAACAAGCTGCTCTTAGTAGAATAATACTCAGCATGTCTACACTGTCAGAAAGGACATGTTCTCAAGACAGACTTCCTCATGACTGCACATTATGAATCCTCCAACTGCCATTTATTGATCATCTCAGCACAGGTTAGTAGTTTTCTGTGCACCAGGAACCCAAGCAAGATTGGTCCCTAATTAGAAGTATGAACTTCCACAGAGGTGTCCAGGGTAGTCTGAGATGGAGTGGAATTCGCTGCAGCTCAGCTTTCCCAAGTCAAGTACGGTTGCTTTGGTTCAAGGCACACAAAGACAAACATACACAGACATACGGAGACTAATCATGAAATTCTTAGAGAACTGAGACAAAACATCAATGTCCAAACTCTCAAAAGGAAAAAAAATATTACTTCCAGCCATTCCTGCTTTTGTGGATTCACGGTGTCAACAAAATTCACACACTTGTGTCTCAGTATCAGAAGGCATTTTAGAGCCCATTTTTCTGTTCCATGTACTTCCAAGCTAGTCTTCCATTTAGAAAATGATGATTGCCATGGCTACGGACAGAGGGAGAGCTCTCTCTGTTTCAGCAAATCATGGAATCCAGGCAAAACCTTTCTGCTGATCCTCAGTGTACCAGTCTTTCTTTCTACCCACAGCATTTCCAGGTCAAGATGACCCCTGCATTCTAGTTCAGTGTCATGTATCCTCTCCAACAGGCAGACCAAAAGTGAATATGGAATCCAAGGAGAGGAAGGCAGAGCAAGAAACAAAAGCAAAACTCCAAAATCCCTTGTGCTGGCCCAAATCCCCTCCATTTGCAGCGATGCATAAATTAAGATGGCAGTACTGGCTTGCAGTTTTCAAGACAAACATCACAAAAATTCTCAAACCATCACACACGCATAATCTGCAACTCTTGAAAAGGAACAAGCCTAAAAAAATAAGTTCTAAGGCTGTGGCCCAACATTTTTGAAGTACTCAGCAGTGGATCAAGTAAGGGATGCCTGCCACCTCTATGAGCGTTTCCATTCCTGCTGTGAACTAGACAGGGAAAGTGATCTGGCCTGAAGAGAATGAAAAAATAATAATTTGGGGGATTGCTTCCAGCTGGACCAGATCCTTGGTCTGGTTCATGGTAAAACCCCTCTGACAGCTGTTCCAGTACAAATTAGGAGGTAATGTGCTGTGACAGGAGTCGCTGGTGCTGCTGGACCTTTATTTTATGAAATCACATTTGTCTACAATTGGAGTACAGATAGATTCTAAAAGCAGCTGGTCTGTTATATAACCAATGGATGGGTTCACACATCAGAACTAACTGGGTCTCCAAGGGAAGGACTGGGAGGGAAGGACTTATTTGTTTAATTGTAATTCTGTTTTGATTAGCTGTTATTAGATAGCTTATCTGTGAAGTTTTGTCCACTAGTGATCAATTTTACATTTGTAACTGAGTCCTATTAACACTTCGTCCTGTTTGCATCTTTATTTAACTGTAAGAAAGTTAATTTTATGTCCTATTTAATATGTTTACTTGCAGTTGCATACCATGCTATTGTTTAATTTCATAATGATGACATTGTTATTGCATCCACGTTGACTTATTGTGAGCTTTCAAGTTAGAAAGGTGTAGTAGTGTTGTAGTAGTATAGTGTAGTGTAGTAGTACAGTGGGTCCTTGTCTGGATGCCCCCCACATTCCAGCAAGGTTACAATTGAGGTTGTAGGTTAGAGACACAGACTATATTTTAACCAAGAACTTTTAGCTATAGTGTCAGACACAAAGGGAAGGTTTAACAGGACCACTTACAAATCTGCAGGCAGTGAAACAAACAACTCAACCTGTGAAAGAAGGAAACCAAGAAAAATTATGATTTGACCATTTTTAAATTAAATGATGACAACTTAGATATTTAAAGCAAATAAAAATAAACCACAACAAAACTGACCCAAATGAAACCAATGAAATATCTTCAGAAAAAACCTCTGCCTGCAGGACTCATTACTGCTGAACCACAGGCTTTGTGTTTTTTTTCTATGAGCTATCTCATCGAAAAGTGCAATTTAGCTAAAAAATCATAGAATCATAGAATGTACTGGGTTGGAAGGGATGTCTAAAGGGCATTTAGTCCATCCCCCTACAACAAGCAGGGACATCACTCACTAGGACACACTGCCCAGAGTCCTGTGCAGCCTGACCCTGAGTGTCTCCAGGAATTAAGCCTCCATCTCTCTCTGGGCAACCTGTTCTAGGGATCCCTCATCCTCAGATTCAAGAACTTTTTCATCATTCTCATAATTTTAACATTTACATTTAATGCTGATTTCTTCTGGGTCATGTTCCCATTATTCTTGGTAACAGTTCAGGTAGGACTGGTGTTTCCATCCATGTCTACCTGCAGTCTCTATGTTTTTAAACCATGCTGTACACCTGGTGCTGAGCAGAGCTCCTGTACCAAAGGATAATCAGAGCATGTGAGATGGGGTTTGGGCATGAGCCATGCAGACACATCTGTAAGGCCTGAAGTCCTTTCAGAGTATTTACCTTAATGACAAAAGGTATCATTGGCTCTTTCTGACTGAAACTTCTCTCTTAAATCAAATGAGCTTCCTGCTGCACAAAAGCTGGTTTTATTACATGCAGGGATATTAACTCTCACCTCATTGCATGTAATTTGCACATTACAAGCCTTATTATTCCTTCTTCTGTAGTCTGTTTTTGGCCATACACATGTACAATTAAGTCAACAGATCTCTCCCGTTGGTCATGTCATGAGGCTTTGATTTATGTTAGGGTCAGAGATTCTCTTAAGTCTCAGAGTTTGGACTAGCAGAGAGGAATACTGACTTTTTAAACTTCTCCCTTCCTATGTTTAATGTTTTCCTATTTGGATGAGAAGTCAGAGCTATCCATTGCTATCGATGCTATTCAAAGGAGGATGAGTCCCTAAATCATTTATTTTTTACAGCGTTCATATTTCTTTGTCTAATCGGTTTAGGTTTTGAGTTCACTGATGCTGCATCAACTCATCTTTTCTTTGTATCTCTTGCTTCAGACTTCCCTTTCTGCACATAAAACAATTGCCCAGGGGTTTGTGGAGTCTCCCTCACTGGAGATATTCAAGACCCGACCGGACAGGTTCCTGTGTGACTTGGTTTAGGTGATCCTGCTGTTGCAGGCGAATTGGACTAGATGATCTTTCGAGGTCCCTTCCAATCCGTAGTGATTCTATGATTCTATGATTCTTAAATTTCCTGATTGTTTTTGTCATAGGATAACTCGTACTGGCATTGCTTATCTCTGATACTGATTTACACTGACAGCGCCACAAGTCTTGCCATTACTCTGGTATTGCAATATCATCTTTTAGAATTTCCAGATAGTTTTGTTTTTCCTACAGAATAAATCAAAGTTATCAGGAATGTTTCTGATCATATTTCCCTTCCTACATGCTCCACAGTAGGGATTTTTGAGCATGAAGGTGAAATAAGGATACTCACAATAAAGAAAGCCACAGAAAAATATTCTGGAGTGCTTATCCAATAGAGTTTTCTCTAGCGTCTTCTCCAATTTTATCAAACTTTCTTGATTCATCTATATGTTAACAACAGTGTTCCAAATTAAAGATTTCAAGTTCATATTTTATCAAATGTAGTTGAGTAAAGTATAGATGAGAAAGAAATAAGAAAGTCCAAAGGTGCTTTGATTCATAAGTTTCTTTCATCGCACTTTCTTTTTGTCCTCTGCTACTCGAAAGCATTCTAAGAGTGTGGTATAATGTCACAGAAAAGGTGTCATGGCCTCAGACATGCTTCTTCACAAAACCAATAATAATTCTTCGGATGACGAGTCACAGTTCCACGGAGAAGATATAAAGAGCCACTGCGAAGCACTGAAAGTTTGTTACACATCTAAAACAAAGAATTACCTTTTCCTATAGAATCATTATGGCTGGAAAAGACCTCCAGGATCATCAAGTCCAGCCTTCATCCCAACATCTCCCTAACCATGCCTGTTTTGGGGCTAAATTATATAGGTTGAAAAGGGATGAGTTAGATCAGTCAAGGGTAATCTCTAAAAATGGAAAATTTGTTTTCTGATAGTTCTATGTAAATTTTTGACATCTATTGCAATATCATGTCTCATGACACAAAGCAATACACTAGATTATCTGAGCCTCTGAGAAAGTTGCCATTACCTCTGACTTTTCCAGATCTGACTATCTCACCCAAAATATGGAGGGTGACAGAATCATTTGCAGGAGACAGCTTATCTCCATCTCAAAACTTCAATTAAATGTTTGAAGAAACAGAAATATACAAAATACAGGCTTAATTTCTGAAAATACTTTACTTGAAAGACACGGTTTGATCGTTCATTTCTAAGTTCTCAGCCACCTAAGCAGTTACTTAAAGAAGAACCAGAAATTACCAAGTCCTACATTTAGTCACTTATTCTCTAGTTACTTAGACTGTTCAACTCATTGATTTATCTCTTTTTCCATTTATAACAAGTTTTTATAAGAAAAAAGCTGTTATTTTTATAATTGAAATACAATATTTTGACTTAATTTTAACTCCTTAGTTTAGGTGCTGGATACATGTGGGAACATTTCAGTTCCTCCTTAAGAAGGTTCCTCCTTAAATGCATTGGACGACTGGCAAATCATATCCGGGAAGTGCGTGGCTGGAGGCACTTGTCATAATTGGTTCCGGGGTTAATCTGTGGCGTAGTTAGAAATTCACACACAAAGCATACAGGGAAGTCAGGCATGCGTGGTCTGGAGACCTATCACCTAATGCCACAGAGGCACCAAGCACCAATCCTGAGCTTGTTTATCACTGACATTGTGGGGTAAATAAAAAGGAGGCTCAGTCCCCAAGGTCAGTCAGACCACAGACGACTTCAGAGAGCGACGGTGCCTCCACTGCTTTCACCACACTGCTGTCTCCTGTGCTGCTTCCCGTTGCACCGTCGGCAACCCCTGGACCCCCTCATCACTGGATTCCAACAGATACAGGATAAAAAGATCAAGCCGTAAACCATCTTGTTCCAGTGTAGACTTGTATTGTCCATCTAGAAATAGGTTCTATTTATTATAAGCACATTACCATCTTATAAAGGCAAGTTGTTATTATTATTATCATTAATTATTACAGGCTGCTGCTCAGTGAAGTGCCAGACAGAGTTTCAGCAACATGAGATATCATCATGCTTAGGAGAATCAAGGTGATGACGCTGTGAGGTCACTGGTAGCCACACTGGTACCAAGTGCTGGGACATTTCTTCCATCTCCTGGCATGAAGATTATATGAAACACCTCAGTTTAAGCAGAAAGATCGGGACAGGCTGGGTCAATGGGCAGAAGCCAATGGGATGAGGTTAACAGGGCCAAGTGCAGGGTCCTACGTTTTGGCCACAACAACCTGCAGCTACAGACTGGGGGATGAGTGGCTGGAGGGAACTGGTAGTAGTAGTTGACAGCCAGCTAAATAGGAGCCATCAAGGTGCCCAGGTGGCCCAGAAAGCCAATGGCAATAGTGTGGCCGACAGAACTAGGGACATAATTCTCCCCCTGTACTAGGCATTGGTGAGACCTCTCGAGTACTGGGGGCAGTGCTGGGCCTCTTGCTTCAAGGAAGAGATTGAGAGGCTGGAGTGAGTCCAGAGGAGCAAAGAGGCTGGGGAAGGGAGCGGAGGGAAAGTCTGATGAGGAGAAGCTGAGAGACATGCAGCCAGAAGCTGTGCAGTTTTTTGCCAGCAGAGAAATGAGAACCAGCTGTCATTATAGTCTCCAAATATTTGCTTGGTGAGATAACATTTAAGGCTGAAGCATCTCGCTTTCTTCCAGGGTTTGAAGGTGCATATTTATATCTGCAACTAGTAATTACAGCTTGTTCTTACTGTAAACATACACCCTACGGCCCCAAGCTGAGGTGCCACAGAAAAACGAGTGCAACCAAAATTGCAGTGATTGAATGGGATGGTTACCTAAATATTAGCTGCTTCAACAAGACAGAGCAATGCTGTGCAGATGGAAGTCTGGGGAAAAAAGGTTCTTTTCAAAAGTCCATTTAGTATGTCTGCAGCAGCACAGCAGCAGTTTGTCAATGTGCTGTGGCAAGAGGGAGATACAGAATGTTTAAAAGAGATTAAAATGTTACTGGCTTCTAAATAGTAAAAAGGATAAATGTTAAATCAAACCTAAATTATACGATTTATTACTAGTAGAGGCTCCATTTTTCCTGTGTAATGGAGTATGAAGCAGGTGCAGCTGCTGGTTACTATTGTTTATACTAGCAAGCAAAGAGCCAACAAACTTTAATTGGCTTAGCTCTTGAGTGATGGGTGGGAACTGAACAAAGTTATTCTGAACAATTACATCTGCTTCTCTCTGCCTGACTCCCTAGGAGAGGAGTTGAAGCCATCAATCAAACCTAGTGGTTTTTTTCCCTCTTTGGCGACAGGAGCAGTACAAAGGCAACAAAACCCAGGACTGGTCAGGCTTGCAGGGAGCTTGGAAAAAGCTGACTTACAATCAACAGGCTCCTTCAGCAGGCAAGTCAGATGACTGTGTTTCATCTTCCACCTGACAGGCTGCAGCAGTATTTTGCACTTGTTTCATAAATGAGTGGCAATTACAGAGAGATAGATCAATAGTGATACTGTTATCTGTGTTGGAAAAAATGTAACTCCATAAATTCAATAGTAGTTGGACTCCCAAAGGTGCAAAGAGTGGGTAGTAAGATCTTCAAATTTCTCTCTGCAGGTTAGATCCATCCTTTAAAAATACAAGAGAAACAGCTGAGGCTGTTAGGAAATAGCAATTTTTTTCCCCTGGTTTGTTTTTCTCATTGCTAGGCACTAGCTCTTCAAGAAAGATTATAATGCTCAGAAATAGTATTCCAGTTAAAACATAAAGGATAAAGTTTTTCTTCAGTTCTTCCTTTTCTTTCTATTTGTATAAGATTGTTTCCTGTTGGTGGGAGCAGGGACAGTTTAGGCAGAGAAGGAAAACATAGTCATGAAGCCAGGGCTTCTGAAAGCTAGAAAGGGAAGAGCTTTTCTACATGGGCAATGAATTTGTGAATTCTTCATTGGTGAACTTGCATCCTAAAATGCTAAATATTTAAATAGCAATGTCTATTCTTAAACTGTCAAAGTAACATGGCTGAGAAATTAATCTCTTATTGAGGCTTAAATGCTGTATGTGTTCTAAAAGAGAATGCTTAGTAACAGGAACAAAATCTGAATCACAAATATTTATAAACAAACCTCAGGTTTTTCAAACACATTATTGTTCATTATATGAAACACATTCTGACTTTTAGAATAGGAGAATCATAGAACTGTCTAGATTGGGAAAGATCTTTAAGGTTATCGAGTCCAACCATTAATCCAACTGTCCCAAGGCCTCCATTAAACCCTGTCTCTGGCTTACACATGGTCTGTACAGTTTTGCAGGAACTCTTCTCATCTATTGATCTCTGAGGTCTCCAAAGGCCATCAGTTCCTCCTTTCACCATGATCTGAAGGGCAAAGGTTGCTCAGATATACCTCCCCTCCCCTCTGAGCAACTGCATGGCTGCATCTCTCCTCAGACAAAAGGGAGCTTCCAAACAAAAGACTGAACAAACAGGAAAGAGGAACTTTCCCAACAGGTTTTCTTGTCCCCAGAATATATTTATTCTCAGAAGTGCTAATTAGCTAAGCCTAGCCAGGGGTGGGTTTGACCCAGAGCTGCCTCAAACTGTAAGGGCTTTTGCAAAGCTTGTTACAATGGCCAGGTAGCCACCCTTCTCCCTGGTATCAAAATCCTGGCGGGTTCAAAACACCACAAAAAAACCCCAAAACCTCTGCTGGCACAATTTCTTAGATACCTTGATGAATATTACCCTGCAAATGTCACAGAAGTCAGGAAAGTTTGCCTAGACAGTGATACGTGAGGACTTCTTAGCAGCCAGGAGCTGCACATGTGATCTGTGCATTTACATGTAGGATGAAACTAGGACATTTGCCGTAGGAAACATTTGGTTGGGTCCCAGGAATTCCACCAGCAAAACACTAATGCAGCATGATGGTAACAGTTGGCCTTGAACTGTTGCTTTAGAAGACAGATAGCAGTTTTTATGTGAAGTCAGTGGAAAGCAGCAAAATACAGCCGGACTAGTTTGCCATTCTCTTTTGCTCTCAGGAAGGGACAGAAGTTCAGATGTAGCAGGTTATCAGTTGACTCCTCTTTTCTGCTCTCCTATCCTTTTCTGTAATGCCTTTCAGACCAAAAAGGTTTAAGAAAAGAAAGGAAGTTGAAAGGGTTGCTGCATCGTGGTATTTGGAACACTGTGCTTTACTTCATTACTGGAAATACGATAAAACTCAGAAACACTATGAGCAAACAACGTCTATATTTGTGAATTCAGATACAGGCTGGGCAGTGACTGGCCACAGAGTAGCCCCAAGAAGAGGGACTTGGGGGTGATTGTGGACTAAAAGGTCAACTTGAGCCAGCAGTGTTCACTTGTGACCCAAAAGGCAAACCTGATCCTGGGCTGCATCAGGAGAAGTGTGGCCAGCAGGTTGAGGGAGGTGATTCTCCCCCTCTACTCTGCTCTGGTGAGACCCCACCTGGAGCACTGCGTCCAGTTCTGGAGCCCTTATGACAAGAAGGATGTGGAGATGCTGGAGTGAGTGCAGAGGAGGGCCACGAGGATGATCAGAGGGCTGGAGCACCTCTCCTATGAGGCTAGACTGAGAGAGTTGGAGCTGTTCAGTCTGGAGAAGAGGAGGCTCCCAGGTGACCTTATTGTGGCCTTCCAGTATCTGAGGGGGCCTACAAAAAGGCTGGGGAGGGGCTTTTTAGGGTGTCAGGTAGTGATGGGACTAGGGGCAATGGAGCAAAGCTGGAGGTGGGTAGATTTAGAATGGATGTGAGGAGGAAGTTCTTCACNTTATCTGTGATTCTGTGTAGGGGGCTTTGCTGTTAGGCTATTCCCAAAAGCTATGTCTTTAGGTCCATAGATATTAAACACCCTCAAGTTTAAGCAGCTGGTAAGGAAACATCATCCGAATTGTATGAAGCATTGCCTCTGTTTAGCAGCAGTAAAATGTTAATTTGGTCTCTGATAGAACATATTAGCATGATAACTCACAAAGAAGGTTTTTGGTATGCTAATTCCAAACAGAAAAAATGTGTTCTGGTTAATGCCTGAATAAATATGAAAACTGAAATGACAAAGCTGATCAAAGCTGCCAAAACTGTGTGACAAATATATTAACAACAGCAGAGGCTATGCATTTTTTAAAAATTCCTGTCAGGAACATCATGAAATTGAATTGCAAGTGGAATCATTCAAACATGTAAGTCTGCAGAATTAAACCTGTGTGTGCTGTCCTTACCTTAGTTCAAACACTGTTGGGTTTTGCTGGCACAGCTTTCATAGCTAATGTTTTGAACGAGCTATCACAAGTGTTAAGCTCTTCAGAACAGGCATCAAGAATTTTCTTAAGAACTTTGCTAGCTACAACTTCAATAAATCCTCCTTTGTGGTGGTGTTTGATAAATTAAATTACTAGACCAAAAGGTCATTTCCCCTTTGCAGTATGGATGATTCACTGGACTTGCAAGGCACAAAAACATGTTGGGTGGAATGTGCTGAAGACCTCATACAGGCATGTGTCAGACATCCCATACTGGCAAGTTACCTGTTTTGTTTACAGCGTGGTTTTGGGGGTTTTTGTTACTCTATAGTAAGTACTATAGCCATGCCCGATGATTTACAGAATCTAGGTGGAAAATCAGTCTCTTCCTTGACAAACTTGGTGCCTGTTAGTGCAGTTAGGTGAAGAACAATGAGGCACAGTAGAAAGACTGAGGTACAAATTAAAGCACTAGAAGAAGATGAAATGTTTTAATTTCTTAATATTAGAGACTAATGTCATTTTTTCCCAGATATTTCTAAGACAGTAAAGCTGCTCAAGATTAAGCCTGGAGAGTCCAATATTATACTGATTTCACACAATCACAGAATCACTCTGGTTGGAAAAGACCTCCAGGATCATCAAGTCCAACCTTACTTACCCTACCTTACAAGTTCACCCCTAAACCATAGCCCTCAACACCTCATCCAAACAATCTTTAAACATATCCAGGGATGGTGACTCAATCACCTCCCTGGGAAGTCCCTTCTAGTGCCTGAGAACCCTTTCTGTGGAAAGGTTCTTTCTAATATCAAGTCTAAATCTACCCTGTTGTAACTTAAACCCATTCCCTCTTGTTCTATCACTAATTACTTGCGAGAAGAGACCAGCACCAACATCTCTACTGTTTCCTTTCATGTAGTTGTAGAGAGTGATGAGGTCTCCTCTCAGCCTCCTCTTCCTCACACTAAAGAACCCCAGCTCTTTCAGGCTTTCCTCATACAATTTATTCTCCAGGCCCTTCACCAGCTTAGTTGTCCACCTCTGCACCTGCTCTGGCACCTCCACATCTCTCTTGTATTGAGGTGCCCAAAACCAGACACAATACTCAAGATGTGGCCTCACCAGTGCCAAATACAGGAGGACGACAACCTCCCTACTCCTGCTGGCCACATTATTTCTAATACAAGCCAGGATGCCTCTTGGCCACCTGGGCACACTTCTGGCTCATATTCGTCTTCCTGTCTATTAGAACTCCCTGGTTCCTCTCACCACGTGGTTCTCCAGCCACACCTCCCTAAGCTTGTAGCATTGCAGGGGGTTGTTGTGGCCCAAGTGCAGGACCTGGCACTTGGCCTTATTGAAGCTCCTGCCATTAACATTGGCCCACTGCTCCAATCTATCCAAGTCTCTCTGAAGAGCCTCCCTACCCTCTTGCACATGAACACTCTCACACAACTTTGTGTCATCTGCAAACTTACTTTCCTGGAAGTCAGCAATCGAGGACAGAGCCCACCATCTGGAGGAAGCAGAGGAGTCAAAATCCTGGGCTGAGGAAAAGTCAAGGATATATGAGTACAGAACATAATTAGCATAACATGAGGCAGTCTATGGCAGTTTTTCTCTTAAAAGACAGGTGTAAATTTTGTACCTATTTGCAGAATTCAGCAATAAAATCTATCTGGAAAAATATGTTACCTAAAGACTTCCTGCTAAAAGCGGAACTCAAGTCCACAAAAGTCCCAAGGGAATGGTGAAAGAAGAACCAGCATATAAGAAGCACTTCAGAAATAAAAAAAACCAAAAAAACAAAGCACAAAACCCAAAACCAACCAACCAAAAAAATGTAAGTTCTGAGAACCATGATTATGCCTGCAAAGATAAGGTGACAGACACTGAGTCCTCCTTACTTGGCAGACTAGCAGGACCACAGAGGCTGAATGTTTGTGTAGAGGAGCAGGATCCTGAATAGTATTGGCAAGCATCTATTAATTTAGAAGAAGACCAACCGTATGCAGCCCAGAAAGACAAGTGTATCCCGGGATGCATCAAGATAAAGGTGGCTGGCAGAGCAAAAGAGGTGATTCTCTACCTCTGCTCTGCTCTTGTGAGACTCCACCTTGAATCCTACATCCAGTTCTGGTGTCCCCAACGTCAGAAAGACATGGAAATGTTGGAGCAAGTCCAGAGGAGGCAACAAAGATTATCAAAGGGCTGGAGCACCTTTGCTATGGAGGCAGGCTGAGGGCGCTGGGGCTGTTTAGCCTGGAGAAGAGCAAACTCTGGGAGGACCTGATAGTAACCTTGTAGTACCTGAACAGAACCTACAAAAACGCTGGAGCAGGACTTTTCCAAGGGGATCTAGGAATAGGACAAGGGGAAATGGCTTTAAACCAAGGTTTGAGAGACTCTGGAATCAATTGCATTGGAGAGGCTGTGGCTGCCCCTTTCCTGAAGTGTTCAAGGCCAGGTTGGATGAGGCCTTGAGCAACAAAGTCTGATGGAGAGGTGTCACTGCTCATGGCAATGGCTTGTAGTAGATGATCTCTGAGGTCCCTGCCAACCTATATACAGTCTATGATTCTGCGATCTTACTTATAAGCAAGAAGTTTTTGGCTGAGTAAAACTAGTTTTATTCTTTCAGGGAGAAAAAGACTGGTCCAAGATTGGGCACAATAACAAAATTAAAGATGATAAAGGTTTGATGGCACAGCAATTCTGACACTTAACATCAGTAACTGATCACTCACAAGATCACCCTGTGGCCAAATTCCAGGTAAGGATGCTCGAACCCATCTCATCACAGAGTGACTAATCTCAGCAGAGCAGATTCTGCCCAGCTGCACAGCACTGATCAGCTTTGACTGAACCAGCTTAGCTGATCATTACCTTACCTAACGCAAAATCCAATGAGGCCTTTCAGGAGAGAATAAGTGCAACCATAGTTGCTTAGCCAAGATCCACAGACACTGAAGAAACAGGAGTGTCCTCAAGTGCTGACTTAAGGCAGATTTTGTTTTGCAACAGGCCTCAATCTCTCCATGTCTGCACATTTGCCTACAGACACGGTGGGTCAGCCCTCACAGCCAGAGCATCCTGTTTAACATCTTTATTGATGATCTTGATAAGATGACAGACAGTATCATTAGTAAGTTTGCAGATGACACTAAGTTAGGTGAGAGTGTTCATGTGCAAGAGGGTAGGGAGGCTCTTCAGAGAGACTTGGATAGACTGGAGCAATGGGCCAATGTGAATGGCAGGAGCTTCAATAAGGCCAAGTGCCAGGTCCTGTACTAGGGCCACAATCCTACAGGCCTGGTGAGGTGTGGCTGGAGAGCCATGTGGCAGAGAGGAACCAGGGCTTTTGGTGGGGTCAGCACTGCACCGCATGCCTCAGCTCAGCACACTCAGCTCAGTTTGGCATCACAGCAGAGCATGCAGCCACCAGCTTCCTGCCACCACAGCTGGTGCAGCATTCCAGGATCAGGGCATCCAATGCCCCCCACCCCAGAAGGGGGGAATACGCAACCCCCCTGGCAATTCCTGGAGATCTAAAAGGGCAGAAGGAGAAAGAGACAGGCTCTCTCCCGAGCAGTCTCTTTTATCAGGGTGCAGGTTAAATAGAAAATGCCCCAGCAACCCTGTCTAAAGCCAACCACAAAACCCCCTTTTGAAGCCCCCCTCACCTGGGTCTCTCAGCACCTTCACAGTGCCTGTGAGGAGATGGAGACTTTGTCTTCCCAGATAGCCCACATTAAATAAAAGAATAGCCAGACCCAGAAAGCAGTTAAGTGCAATCTGGGGTGGGGGGTTTCTTTCTGCCTCCTAAGACATTATTGTTGGGAAAAGAAGAGGAAAGATTATACCAAAGCCTTATTTTTCCTAACCTAGAAGATCCCACCAGAGCCTTCTCTTCTCCAGGCTCAACAGCCCCATCTCCCTCAGCCTGTCCACATAGCAGAGGTGTTCCAGCCTCTCGATCATTTTCGTGGCAACAGAGTAGGGCACTTCTGAAACCCTGATACCACCAAGAACTGACACTGAAGCTTGAACCTGTAGAGATGAGTGTGCAGGTGAGAGCTAAGGCAGAAACTGTTTGTTAGTTTAGGAAAGATAGTATGTGTTTTTATTCTTGAGAGTGAACCACAGTGCTGCTGATTGTATCAGCCCAGACTCTTTCATGTACCCTCTAATTTGCTTTCTGTGCCTTAGAGAGGAGATGGTCTGATTGAAGTGCCCTCAGCCTCCCCTTGATCTCATTACAGAGTATAAAGATCTGATACTCTCATGCAAAGCTGGCTGAAACGAGTATCAATGACTCCATGAACTGGTAGCCAGGACATCTGTGAAAGATACAACAGCTCATATTTACTCCTGGCTGATCATGAACAGGCCCCTGGGAGAGGTCCAGACTAATGTATTCATGGGATTTTATGGGCAGATCTTCCTTGTTCTCACTTATTGGAGCCATTTGATTTTAATAAAGTATTTGAAATATTAAACAGAAAGAGTCAGAGTGTTTGGGAACCGTGCTTCATCCCAGCAGGTAGACTACTTGCTAGGAAGGTAGAAATATCTCTGTGCGGTGAATCTTTCATAATTTTATGTGAGGCTGAAAAGCCATGGTAAGATAAGCTGAGAAGTCTTCATCACTCTGCCCTAGAGTGCCAGCAGTGAGGTCACTTTGACAGCTTTTTCCAGGCACCTTGCAAATATACTGACCCTTGTCCGGGCTGCTGCGTATGATCTGCTGATTGATTAGATAAACAGGCTCCCAAATTTACTCTTTTGTTATTCTGGGAGAATCAGCTGAAAGTGTTGTATATGTGGTGAATTAGAACCAACCATTCAGCTGAAGATTCTGGTATTTATTAAACTCTTTCATTAATAAAAATAAACTAAGTGTGATGAGGAATGAAAGAAGATGGAGAGTTTAACATAAACCACTTCTGTAGGTTCAGAAACCTGTATTCAGAATACGTTTCACTTGAGCCATTATTTTCTAGTGACAGAGCAAAGCATGCATCCATGGTAACACCAACAAACCCATATGTCTTATATTTTGGTGTTTATTCTGAGATTCTGACAGAAAATACTTGGTCTTGAAGGGAAAGGATGCATGTCTAAAGGTAAAAAGAATTTATTAATTTTGAATTTTAATTAATTTTTCAGTGCTGCAGGACCATTTCATTACCTTTTATGACTCCTTATCCTTGATATCCTCTGGCTGAATACCATTATACTATATAGCACTTTTTATTCTTTCCTTGTGTCTTGTTTTAGCCATCTTTTTGCAAAATTATCTATCCTATTCTTATTTGTCTTTTTTCAGTCTTTTCCTATATTGAGCATGTACTATCTCCTCTCCCTCCAGTTCTTCAGCTTGGTCCCGTGGCTTCGATCCGGGTTTCTAAACAAAGAAACACCAGTGAGCAAACATCATTCTATAATTTTCATATTTGTTTTATAGCCATTTCTGTGTACACACCACACACCACCACCTTAGATTTGTGGTAAACACTAACTTTATGTTAATAAAATTTCTTTTCTTTATGTTAATACTGTCTCTGGTTTTCAGTGTGTTTCAGTAACGCCAAGAAATCCAAAATGGCACAACATAATCAAAACCAGGGCAAAATGGAAACAAGATTTTTGCTGAGAAGCCTGTAAGGGTGCTTGTTCATGCAATTCAGGCAGGTAGTTTAGGTTCCTTTATTGTTTCTCAACAGTAATGTATGACAGACCATGAATACGTTTATGTAAATATGTATAAGAAAAAGTATTTACACAAACCAGCAGCTGAAGGTGTAAAAAGTTTGTTGTGCAAAGCCGCAGTCATGCTTGAAAATGTTTTGTTAATTTATACCAGCAAATCTGTAATGGCTGGTGAGAAAATAATGTAAAAAACAGAGGGAATGGTTGGCTAAAGGTAAGTGCACTGCTCTGTTTGCAAGAAAGCAAAACACTTGTATGGGTGGTTTTTTATATTGTGTCTGTTTCCTCAGCAAAGTTGCTTGAAACTGGCAAGGTAGAACAAATCATTTGTAAGGCATTTATACTAAAAACACAGTTCAAGGAGACCTCATTTCTGACATGAGCTTCAAGAGACTCATAATGCAAGCAAGAGCCATGTGGTGGCCAAGGATGAGTACAATTTCTATAAAGTAACCCATGAATGAATATTGAGATGAAGCCGGACAACAGCTACTTAAACATGACTACTGATGTGCTCTCTAATGGTGACAATCAGAGTGACGTGGTGGTCTCCACAGGAAGCAGTAGAGATGAATAATTTAAAAATTAGTCTACTAAAACACTTTAGAATGCAGTAAATCAAAGAACCCTGTGTTGGTGTCGGCAGTTGAAAAACAAGGGACATCTTACTTCCAGCTCCCAATCCTGTGAGACTGGGACAGCTACAACACACTTGTCTTTCCCTTACCCAGTAGGTCTAACAAAAGTGGTTAATTTTGCAGCACTTGTGAGAGGAAGAGAAGTATTATGTTAAAGTCTTCCACTCACAAGCTACGTATTTTCAGTGAAATTTATGGCGTATGCCATGGTTTTCTTCCCATTGGAGGAACTGCTTCTCACAGCCTTTTCCATCCAAACAAGTAATTCAATCCGACCTAGGTGCTAAAATAAAATGTGAACAGGTGCTATTCTTCAAAACGTTTGAAGCCAACTGCATGGGGTGATATACTTCAATGTCTGCAAACTGTATTTTTCAAAAAATCAGGTTTGAAATACTCTATTTAGTAAAAATTAACTTTGTATTCCAACAACAGCATGTAAGCCACAGCAAGACAACATAAAACTCCCTCAAATTAATTTTCACACAGTGTGTTAAGTTCTGGAACACGCCATTCCTCCGAGTAAGGATGACATCTTCATTTTATGTATTTATTTATTTTTGAAATAAAATGGAGTGTATTGTAAGAGATGGTGTAGGAATTTTGCAAAGAGCCAATTATTAATTATTGTAGAAACACACTTTCACATGCTTGCAGCACCTGCTCTGCTAGGTGAGTAGGACTAGAAGTCAGATGGATATAGTTTGATGTTGTTACTGGTGAGGCATTATCAAAACACTTCACCACACATGCAATCTGTTCTGACCCAAGGTAAGAACAAGTTTTTGCCATCTGCACTGTGAAAAGATGGTAGGTTTTAAACACTGTGGGTTTACTTGTAGCACAAGCCATGAAGTGTAAATAACATCACTGAGCTTTGTTTAAAAACAGAACCTTTGCAGTAACTGATTCTGTTATTTCTCTCAATTTTCCTACTTCAGCTGTGTATGACTGAGTCTAGATGATGTAAATATTGTAGAGGACTAAGTCAAATTCTCTCCAGCCCTGCACATAGGTTGAAGAAGTCCCTGTTCACCAAATCCAGCCAGCACTTCCTTTTTAAAAAGCCCACAGATCGCTGCACTCCTGCCTCTGCAGTGAGCATCCACTATCGGGGACTGCAGACCCCCAAGACCTCCCTGGTATTAGAGAAACGACAGACACATATTTCTCTAATCTGTTCTTTAAGAGCTTGCAGACTACTTCAAAGCTGATGTGCAGGTATAATAAAAAGTGGGACATGATCAAAAAGAAATGAGAGAGAAACTACAACAGCACTGTGGCATATCTCACGTGTGCAGAACTGGACTGTACTTGAACTTGCGAAGTAGATTTAACAGAAGACTCCAAAACTGCTGCCTCTGTGCTTTAGCTCTTTATGTTCTTACCTGCTACCCCTAAGTTGGCCTTGACTTTAGTTATCATCCCCTTTGCCTTAAGTAACTTGTTTTGACATTTTTGCCATGAGACATGTCTCCTGGTTGCTCTCTAGGCATAGGGTGCCACAGAGAAGATGAATGTTTCAAGGCACAGCTGCACAAAGAACAGTCATTTTTGCCAGGCTGGTGATGATCAAGTATTCCCCCCACTGGAGGCTGCAAAAAGACCACCACAGGTTTGACCCCAATCTGGGCTACTCATCAGTGCACAAGAGTTCAGGTCTCGGCTTAGAGCCAGCGGTGCTCTGGTGCTGAAGAAGAGGGAAAAGGGGAAAAGCTCTGCTGACCCTGAGGTCCACTGATGGAATCTGAACCAAATTTTGACGCCGCGCTGTGCTAAGGAGTTGGGCTTGCAGCAGTGTGTCGTGGTTAGAAAAGAGCCATGACTTCTGGGGTACGTGGGCAGACCTTGCCTGCTTTTAACCATGTTTTGCTGTTATACCCTTGAGCTGTCACCCATGTTCTGGAAAGTTCTTCCAGCTTGTCAGGCTGAAATCACTGCAGCGTGGCACCTTTGTGTGCAGCAAACACAATTTCATAGACACGTATTTTATTCTGCTTGTTTTTCTAGAGAATTTTTGCATTTTGAGGCTATATTAGAGAATTTTGTATTGTATAAGGGGAAGATTGACACGATTTAAAACAATGAGGATGAACACTCAGTGGGCCATATGATGTATGTTTTCCAAAGTCTTTCCACTGAAAGCCTTGAAATCTGCTGTAGACAAACCTGGTTTAATAGAAGGGATGTACTAGATGTTTCCAAAGGTCGCCTCATATTCTGTGATGCTGAGAAAACTGAGGGCAGTCATTTAGTGACGTATCTGTTATGTGTTCTTGGAAGAAAAAAAATGGGAAAGAAAAGCTTATGAACTGAAATAGTAAGAGATTTGGAGAGAAACGTGTTTTAGAAAGCACAGTAGGTCTAGTGGTGGCGTGCTTTAGTAGAATCCGGACGTTTAATCTGCTGCGTAATTGCGCATACATCCTTCACCGGGAGAGAACCGAGGCTCCGGTAACAAATCTGCCTTTTGCCGCAATAGCAAGAAAAGGAACCCTGAATCATTTTGAAATATTTCTGCAGAAAAGCACATTAGACCTAAAAGCACATTAGACCTGCACACTGGGTGATGGAAGGCACTTCACTTATCTGGGAAAAAAATGCTTTTTAATGGCTTCATTTCTTCATTTTTTAAAAACAGTGAAGTTGCCATGTTAGAATCTCCCAGAGATACTCCCGGATGAGCTGTTGAAAGGTAATTTCAGCACACCTAGGGCTTCACATTGTAAAATAACCTGTTTTGCCTTACAGCTTAATCACACTGTGGCATTTGGAAATAATTCTTTGTGGCTGGCAAAAATGTCTTGCAATAACACCGTTTCCACAACCTACATTTTTACAGCAGCTTTTACTTCTTAAGCAAACACAATGAAGTGCTTTACCAAACATTTAAAGTACATAGCAGGCATTGAATCACTGAGCAGTGTGAGTCCCTCATGAACTAGCAGCATCCCTTATATAATAAAAATATAACACTTTTTCATAAGAAGTTATTGTTCTTATAAAACGTGCATATGTTTTTAACTTACATAAAACTTCCTTCTCCAAGAGATCACACTGATTTATGGACTCAAACACCGAAGTTTAAAATACAGGACAATGCATTACATCCTCTCAGGGACTAGCAGTCTGACACTAAAGAATCAAATGTTTTAAAGGAAACTCAACAGAAGCTGTGGTAAAAAGTGCTTCTAGCAGACTGCTGAACTTAACTGGAGTGCACCACACAATCAGGTACGCAATGTGTGCTCAAAGAACAAGCTGTCATCCACATCTGGACACCTTATTGCTCTTTACAACTACCAGAAAGGAGGAGGTAGAGGTAGGGATCAATCTCTTCTTCCAGATCATGAGTATTAAGAGGAAATGGCCTCAAGCTGCACCAGGGGAGGGTTAGATTGAACATCAGGAAAAATCTCTTCCCTGACAGAGCAGTCAGGGGTTGGAATATGCTGCCCGTGGAGTGGTGGAGTCACCGTCCCCTGGGGAGCAGGGTTTAGTGGGCAGGGTGGGGTTGGGTTGATGCGTGGACTGGATGATCTTGGAGGAAAATTCTGACCTGGATGATTCTACAATTCTGTGATCATGACTGTAGATATTGGCAATGCCAATATCTACAGACATTAATCACAATGTTCTTACATAATTGACCCAAAACTTCAATGTTTAAGCCCTAAAAGGGGAGAAACTTCCAGGTATTCCTGCTTCTGTGGAAATGTGATGTCCATCAACTCCATGCAAATCTCCCTCAGCACCTCTGGGCATTTTAATATCCAAGTCTGTGTTCCATGTGCTTCCACATGAGTCCTCCATTTCCACAATGCCAGGTCCTGTGGCCACAAACAAGAAAAGAACTCTGTCCTGTTCAGAAAAACCATGGAATCTGGATTTAACCTTCCTTCTGCTCTTCCTTAAGGTATCATGCTCTTGCTTTTCTCACCACATTTTCCAGGGCATAAAGGCTGCCCTGTGAAATGCCTGTGAGATGCTAACTCAATGACATGGGACCTTTCTGAAACCAGACCAGAAGTGAAGAAGATGGAGTTGAAAGAGAGAAAGGAGGAGCCAGAAACCCAAACCTGAATCTTCAAACCTCTTCTACCAGCCCAAATCCCCTGTGTTCACAGAAAACACGTAAATTAAGCTGGCAGTTTTCAAGACAAACACTATCAAACTTTTCAAACCACCACATGCATTCAGCACTGATAGGATTTTCTGTATGTGGCTGACACAGTTTGAGCCCACCTAGAGGGAAATCTCCCTCATAGTCCTCCCCTGCAGCGACATGGCAGCCCTCCCACGGGAGGCAGTCCTCCATAAACTTCTCCAGCTAGTGTAGGTCCCTTCCACTGGCTGCAGTTCTTCCAGGAATGGATGTCTCCAGCACTGCCGTCTCTCAAAAGTCATGACACAGATTGCAGAATGGTCTCATCATTGGCTGAACAGGAATGTTCCTGGACATCCAATATTTGGGGCTGAAGAACAGAGAGATCTAATGTGAAACTGAGAAACTAGATTTCCATTTTCAGACAGTAATTTGTTTTGTCCTTAGGAATGGTGGAGAAATTGAGATGCTTATTTCTATGTTAGAGGAATAAAGTTTTTAGTAGAGTGGCGTAAATTTAAAATAAGAAGCTGTTTCTAAACAGTGTGTTTGGGGGCTTTAATTTGCAAACTGGCAAGCCTTGTTCAGCAGTGGTGCAGGATGACATCTTTCTCACAAAACTACCTACATATAGGCAACACACACTGAGTATGAAGAAGATGAAAACTCATTCATCTATCTTGCTTTAAAATTCACAGAACAGTTGACTGCATGTCTCAGAGGTCATCCAGTAGTCATCACGATTCAAAGCTGACACCTTCATCACTGCTCTATTGCCTTGATAGGCTCCCAATTGAATCAGTTCTTGAATGTATTTTGCTTAGAGTACATCTTAAAGTTATCAGAAATATGTTAGTTCCTTCAAAAACAAAACTTGCTATGATTGGAGAAAACCAGCAATCTCACAAACAAATGNCAAGTTCCTTCAAAAACAAAACTTTCCAAGTGTAGTCAGATCATGATTGGAGAAAACCAGCAATCTCACAAACAAATGGAATTATGCTGTGTAAACATGAGGAGGTTCCAGCAAGGACAGCAAGACAGATAAATATTACCGATAAGCTCACCTAGGGCAGAGGTGCCTGTGTGTTCCTGGAAGTGGTCTGAAGTCAACCTGATTTTAAAGTAAATACTGTTGACCTACAGCAAAATCCAGTGTCTCCCAGAACGTGGGCTACTCTCCTTCTTACAGTTCTCAGCTACTGTTTTTCTAGTCTTATGCCATTGTTTCCTTTTTAAGCTCTTGCTTTATGGGAAGAAAACAAAAAGGTCTTTCTGAGTCGAATAGCAATGGGGAGAAGAATGTTCACCCTTCTGTGGCTCAGCACATGTCATGGGCTTTCAATAGTAACATGTGGTCCAAATTTGGGGTTAGTGTGTCTTCAATGGTACTCAAGCCTCCCGTGAGGCAGTAGTGGAT